>QRFJ01004660.1:0-38228 GCA_006176705.1 Cocos nucifera | reverse complement strand
ATACACTTATGTGATAGAAAATAATCCATTTTATTATTTATAGTTAAAATTATAATTTTGTCCTTAGAAATGTATTATAAGTGTCAGCCAATTCTGACTTCTAGGGCACACATATCTAACAAACTTCCACTTGATCCTAAAGCCAATTGGCTACAAATCTAAGTCCCATCTTCTCAAGGTGGGCTTCGATCTTCTGCTGGCCCAATGACTTTGTAAGTGGGTCCGTCGCATTATCTACGGAGTTGACTCTCTTGACCTCGACGTAACCCTTCTCGAGGTAATCACGGATGAGGTGGTATCGCCGCTCGATGTGCTTGGATTTTTGATGAGACCTCGGCTCCTTAGCAAGGGCTATGGTGCCATTATTATCGCAGTACAGAGGAATGGCATCACTCTGATCTCTATGCGCAAACTTTCTTGTACCAGAATGCTTCCTTCGCAGCTTCTGATGCAGCGATATATTCTGCTTCCATGGTGGAATCTGCTATCATTGTTTGCTTGAAACTTTTCCAACTGATAGCACCACCATTGCACACAAATAGACTCCCAGATGTCGACTTTCGATCATCTACATCGGACATAAAATCTGAGTCTGTATATCCCTGGACTTGGAGTTCTCCATTACCAAAGACCAACAACATATCCTTAGTTCTTCTCAAGTACTTAAGGATACATTTCACAGAAGTCAATGTTCTTCACCTGGATTTCGACTGATATCTGCTTCGTGACACTCATGGCATGGCTATATATCAGGTCGTGTACATAACATGGCATACATGAGGCTCCCTATTGCTGAAGCATAAGGGATCTTGCTCATGCATTCTATTTCCTCAGGTGTGCTAGGGCACATCTTCTTGGAAAGATGAATGCCATGTCTGAAGGGTACTAAATCCCTCTTAGAGTTTTCCATACTAAACCTCTTTAGTACTTTCTCTATGTACATCTTCTGTGAAAGTCCTAGCATCCTATTCGGTCTATCTCTATAGACCTTAATTTCTAGAATAAAGGATGCTTCTCCTAGGTCTTTCATGGAGAATTCTTTAGATAACCACATTTTAACTGTGGTCAACATGAGAATATCATTTCCAATAAGGAGGATGTCATCCACGTACAATACGAGGAAGACAACAGTGCTCCCACTGACCTTTTTGAAGATATATGGCTCCTCCTCATTTTTGATGAAATCAAACATTTTGATCACATCATTAAAATGAGTGTTCCAGCTCCGAGATGCTTGCTTAAGTCCATATATGGACCTTTGCAGCTTGCATATCTTGTGATCATCATCACTGGATGTGAAATCTAAGCGGCTGTTCCATATAGATATCTTCCTCAAGATATCCATTTAAGAATGCCATTTTCACATCCATTTGCCATATTTCATAATCGAAATAGGCTGCAACAGCAAGCAATGTGCGAATGGATTTTAGCATAGCTACTGATGAAAAGGTATCCTGATAGTCAATGCCTTCACGTTGACTATAATCTTTTGCCACTAATCTAGCCTTGAATGTCTCCACATTTTCATCTGCACCAATCTTTCTCTTGAAGATCCATTTACACCCAATAGGTACTATACCTTCTGGTGGATCTACCAAGGTCCAGACTTGGTTTGAGTGCATCGAGTCAATTTCTGACTTCATTACCTCTAACCATTTCTCGAAGTTGATATCTAATATCGCCTCGTTATAGGTTTTGGGATCATCACCATGAACCCCATTACCTATGAGGAACATTTTTCTCTATATCCTCTGAAATAAGTACCTAAGTACCTTCAGGAGGATGGAAACTCTTTTCGATCTACGAGGTGGAGGAGGTAGTGATGGATTGGCTTCAACCTGATTTGGTTCCATTTGGTCCTTAGCTCGTTGCTCTTGTGAGACTTTCTCATCAAGCTTGATCTGCTTTCCAATGCCGCTATCTTGAATAAACTATTTTTCAAGAAAGATGGCATGTCGACTCACAATCACATTATGTGTCTTCTGGAATGTAGAATAATATCCTAATGACTCTTTAGGATATCCTATGAATCGAGCTCTAAAGGACCTAAAGTCTAACTTGTCCGCTTGTTGTCTTTTGACATGAGCCGGACAACCCAAATTCTGAGATGACTCAGACTTGGATTTCTTACCATGCCATATCTCATATGGTGTGGTAGGAAATTTTTTAGAAGGAACCTCTATTTAGTAGGTAAATTGAAGTTAACAATAGTGTCTCCAAAAAAATCAGGGAGGTCTGTGAAGCTCATCATGGATCGAACCATATCTAATAGGGTCCGATTTCCTCCATTCTGAAACCCATTGAGTTGAGATATTCCTGATGGAGTCCATTGAGAGACTATGCCATTTTCTTTGAGATAGTTCAGGAATTTCCGACTAAGGTATTCACCTCCTCGATCTGATCGAAGAACCTTAATAGATTTTTTAATTTATTTTTCTACTTCATGTCTGAATTCTTTGAACTTTTTAAATACTTCAGACTTGTATCTCATAAGATACACATACCCATACCTTGATAAATCATCGGTAAAGATTATGAAGTAGACTAAATTGCCTCTAGCCGGCACATCGAATGGGCCACACACATCTGTATGTACTAGGGCAAGAAGATCCATGGCCCTTTTCCCATGTCCTATAAAAGGAAGCTTAGTCATTTTGCCATGAAGGCAGGATTCACAAATTGGATATGACTAGAAAGTCAATGGACTCAATAGCCCATTTTTCTCCAATTTGTTAACCCTATCTTCTACTATATGACCTAATCTTAGGTACCATAGATACCTATCATTAGGACTATCCCTAGGATGTTTTGATTTTATGGCATTTACATTTTGCTCAAAGTTAAAAATAGATACATCAACGTGTAACTGATAAAGACTGTTAATAAGAAAACCATTTGCAATTTTATTTTTTTCATAAAGAATGTTACAATGGTCCTTAAGAAAACTAATTAAATAGCCTTCTAATGCAAGGCAAGAAACTGAAATCAAATTCCTGCTTGCTGCAGGCATATAATAACAGTCTTTTAATACTAAGTCTAAATCAGATGGTAGTTGAAGAGAATATGTTCCCATGGCCATGGTAGCAATCCTTGCTCTATTTTCGATGCGTAGGATCATCTCACCATCCCTCAGCCTCCTGCTATCCTCAAGACTCTATATAGAAGTGCACAAGTAAGCACTAGAACCAGAGTCAAGCACCCAACTGGATGCAGAAGAAACTGTAAGGTTAGACTCAATAACGAGCATACCTCTAGAAGGACTTGCCTCCTTCTTCTTTAGGATGGCTAGGTAAGTAGGGCAGTTTCGCTTTCAGTGGCCATCATTGTTGCAATGGAAATACTTTTCTTTGTCAGCGGCCTTCTTCTTTAGCTCTGTCTTTTTCTTCTTTCCTCCTTCCACCTTTTGCTTTTTCATAGATTTTTTCTTCTTTTCAAAAGACTTTCTTTTAGAAGAAGTCCATTCCATAGCGAGTATTGAGCCTTTAGAATCTTTCATGAAAAGCTCAGCGGTAACCAGCATGTTCATAAGTTTGGCCAAGGAGTTTTGAAGTTTATGCATATGGTAGTTCATGATGAACTGTCCAAATGCATCAGTCAAGGATTGCAGAATTATGTCATTCTGTAGATCCAAGTCCAACTTTACTCCGAGCTTCTCAAGCTCTTCCAAGTTCTTGATCATCATCAGACAATGATCTTGGACTGACTGCCCATCATGCATCTTAGCCTTAAACAGTCATTTAGTGACTTTATACTTGGCTGTGCGACTCTGTTCACCAAACATCTTCTATAGGTGAGCCAACATTTGGCGAGCAGTTCTGATATCTTCATGTTGGCGCTGAAGCTCATCAGACATCGAGCCCAACATGTAGTATCTGGCCTTATTATCTTCGTCAGTCCACTTATCCAGAGATGCTCTCTATTCAGCGGATGGACGAGCTAGTAAGGTGGGAGGATCCTGATCCAATACATGAGAACTTCTCAGAACCCAAAATAATTTTGAAGTTTCAAAGCCAATCCTTGTAATTTGGTCCGATCAGTCTATGGGTGTCCAGGATTCGTGCTAGTGGATTGGATGCAGACATCTTCCTGTAGAGAGTCAAAGTTTTTAGTTAGATGTTGTAATTAAGACTTAACTAATTTATTTAGGAATTTTATTTTTAAATAAATTATCTTCTACTATTTTTTTGAATCCCTACACTCTCTCTGTAGATATGCGAAAATCTCTATGATTATTGATTTCTAGTGGGTGGTGCAGTCTCACCGACTTTCTCATCACCTCACCTAACAGTTATGGATGATAGGTTAGCCAATGGGTGAACAACTCTTGTTCAATGATTCTCTAATCATGGTGCACCCAAAATTGGTCTCTAATTCATGAATCTCATCGTGTCCAAAATATTGATCCACTCCTTAGTTAAATCAGACCCACCATTTGCACAGATTGGATTCCTAATTGAGTCTCTCATCATATCCAAAATATTGAGCCCAATTCATCCTCCAGCCCATAGCATCCGATGTTAATAGACATGGTTGTATTTTTTTGATGCAACTGAGCCACTGTAACCAGCCGAGAATAATCAACCCTGAAAAGGGCCCACACATCTACAATGGTGGAAGATCTTAGACTTAATCTTTTCTTAGGAGGATTTGATTTAGGTCTCATTAAACTAGACTTGACATAGTCATAACCATTATGACTAACCTAGTGCAATGGGTTAGCTCGGATTATTGACCACCTCAGATCAGAACTGAGTCAACAAACATGGTCAGGTAAGTAGATTGGTGGAAGGGATATGCCATTAACTCGATAAGAACGCATTCGAGTCGAGTAGCTCTCAATTAAAAATCAGTCGGTCCTATCTGCCAAACTTACCTTAGACACCAAATTATTGAGACAACCAATCGGGTTAGCCTACAATCCAGACTCTAACCACTGAGTCTAATTAAGTCTTAGCTTGATCGATTACTCATGTGACTCGATCTTGACCCAGACTTAATCCTATTAGACTGATCAATTTAAGCATTGTTGATCCCATCTAACCAACTCTTAATTTGATTTGATCAACTGCTAGACCTAATTGAGCTACCCAAGTCCGAACCCAGATTTATGAATATATCTTAGATCTAAAATTTTTAATTTTAGATCTATTGATATTTCATAAACTTAATTCTTAATTAAGTTAGGGTTCTTAAACAAAACATGTAAAAAGATCCTAGGGTTTTAGGATCTAGGGTTTTATAGAAAGTAAGTTCTCAATTTCTGATTAAGGACGAATGCGTAGCACCCCCACACACCATAATAACACCCCATCGAATGGGAGGAGAGGGTCTTTAAGCCCTACTTTGTTCTTATGATTGGATAGCCAAGGGGAACACCTTAATTAGAAATATAACTAATCTACAAAAATAAATTAGATCTAAGCATATATCTCATATAAAAAATAGATCTAATTAAAACATATTTTGTATATACCACATATATTATGCATGCATGTTTTTCAAATCTAAATTATCTCATAATCATCTAAAAAATTAAATTTAAATTCGATCATATCAAATAAAATTTAATCTAGACCTATTTGCAGAACTATTCTACAACTAGTCTAAATATGCAACTATCATATCTCATATGAATAATTAATTTTATTTTATTTTTTATTTTTAAATCTAATTATAATATTTATAATATTAAAAAATAAAAAATAAATAGATCTAAAAATTATTTTTAATTAAATAAAAATTATGATCAAACTAGACTACACATAGAACAATTCTATTCCTAGTCTACTTATGTATCTCATACATATTAGATCTAAATTAATTTATTTTAATTTTTAATTTTTTAATTTTAGATTTAATCACATAACATGTGATATCTAAAATCACTAATTAATTAAATTAAATTAGATCTAAAAAAATTTATAAGAACCTGGCTCTGAAACCAGTTGAAGAAAAATCCTGATTTTTTGAATCAGGTTCCTTCAGATCTGATTGGATCGAGAGGCATATTTTAAAATTTTTTTCTTAGATCCAGATCAGATCTAACACTTTTTTTGATCTAATTTATAATCTAATAATTAAAAGGATAAAACTAAATTAATTTTGAATTAATTTTTACCTTGATCTTGGGTAATCTGATTACCCATTGATGATCCTGCGGAAGCTCTGAGGTTCTGGATCTAGCCACGCAAGCGCCTGGCCTCTAATGGTATCCACTTGAGCTGGATCTGAAGATCTTCTCTTTCATTTTTTTTCTTTAAAAATTAGATCTAGATCTAATTTGGAGGATCCTCAAAACACCTTCTAAAGATCACCTGTCGTCTCTGCAGCAGTGCTGCCTTCTTCCTTTTTCGTCAGCCTTTCTTGCCTGACTCGCACTAATCTGAAGGACCCAACTTTCTTGGGCGTGAAGAGGAGGGAGAGGGCCGGATGGTGGCATAAAAAAGGGAGAGGGATAGCCTTGGGGCATGGACTAAGATGAACTCATTAAAAAGTGGGCGCAAATAGGGTCTATTTATAGACTCTACTGTGCCATGCAGTGCTGCATCACCCCGACCAATCAAGTTGCTTCATGCAATCAGATCTAAATCTGATTAGTGGGATGATATCATCTGATCCAATCAGATGAGAGACCTATAGGTTCATTCTTAGATGGTGCTTAAGACTGGTCAAAGTAGATACCCAAGGGCTACCTAAGTAGAAACCAAGAAGCAACCTGGAGTTCCATCCGTATGGGACTCCAGCATCCCTATCCATGGGCGCATGCCATCCTAGGCATGCACCCCCTTCTTTCCAATTCTCAGAGAGGGGACAAGCCCCTATCTGCTCTCCAATAAGTGCATGACACATGGGCAGATGTCCAAGCGTCAAAGGTCAACGTTTGACCAAGTCAAAGTACAAGAATTAGCAGGTGATGAAAAATGGCAGGTGTTGTCTCAAATTTATCTCATAAATTAAGACAACCCTTTTCTAACTTGGACAAGCTTCAGTCAGACTAGGTAAAGGTACCTGAATGAGCACAAACTCATTTGGCTCAGTCGATACAACTTTTAAGATAGAAAAAGGAGAATGTTAGGCTCAATCGTGTGCTAGCACGATTTTCTTGAACCTAATTGAATCTTATTCAAATCAATTAAACTAGGTTAGTTCCAATTGATGATATCCAGATTCAAACCCTTGTTTGTGTGACCCAGTTAGGTTCAATTCTGTATGGTAATGGGATATGTCATGATCTCCATCATCGACATCATCAAAACTCCTTTCGATGGATCAGAACTCTTCTGATTCAGACAACTTAGAATGATCGATCATCTAAATCATTCTAATTGCTCCCAAAATCCACCAGTGACACCTAGCAGTATATGGTGGCAACCCATCAAAACTAAAAATGAACCTCTTGGTGCAGCTACTTGTGTGATTAAGTTCTTCTATCTTGAGCCCCGATCAGATTAGGGTTAAGGTGAACTCGTCAAACCCTAATTTCTATCATATGATTTAATCATTCGATTCAAGTCCGATGTGAAAACCTTAATAGAAACTCTTTCTATTATTTCACTCTCTACCATGGCCATGGGCTTATGGACTTGATTCTCATGATCATCATAGGGCTGCTCCTCATCCACCGAGGTAGATAGATTCCATCTTGGTGCAATCCAATTCCTACAATGAACATGCTATAGCCAACATACACCTCAGGATTCCGAATGGCTAGGAGATCGAGTCATGGTGTAGTCAAACTATAACACCCTCAAGGTGAACTGTCGATGCACCTCAGGTCAAAGAACCAGACACACCACTGCAGCATCGAGTCAGTCATCGACGAGAAGGTAGACTTTCTTATGACTACTCGAGGTGGTCACGCTCAGTGCCCTCGTTCTCTAACGAGTACCTATACTCTCGCTCCAATGTCTCTACACCGTAGACTTAAGACTCATCTACTACAAAGAAGCTATTGTACACTAACTTTTTGGATCAATCACCATCCTCATGATGATCCTACAGTCAGGAGCATTTTATGAGTTAATAAATGAAAATTCATGTCTTAAATTTTTAACTCTTGAAAATATGAATTATCATTACCATTAACTCAAGGGATGTATCACAGACACTAAATACACTAATGTGATACAAAATAACCCATTTTTTTTATTTATAGTCAAAATTATAATTTTGTCCTTAGAAGTGTATTACAAGTGTCGGCCAATTCTGACTTCTAGGGCATACATATCTAACAAGTTCATGACGAACTGCCCATACGCATCAGTCTAGGATTGCATAATTATATCATTCTATAGATCCTGGTCTAACTTCACTCTGAGCTTCTTAAGCTCTTCCAAATTCTTGATCATCATTAGACAATGATCTTGGACTGATTGCCCATCATGCATTTTATCCTTAAATAGTCATTTAATGATCTGATATTTGGCTGCACAACTTTGTTCATCAAATAACTCTTGCAGGTGAGCCAACATTTGGTGGACAATCTTGATATCTTCATGTTGGCACTGAAGCTCATCAGACATCGAGCCCAACATATAGTATTTGGCCTTATTATCTTCATCCATCCATTTGTTAAGAAACGCTCTCTATTTAGCGGATGGACAAGCTGGTATGGTGGGGGGATCTTGGTTCAATACATGAGTCAACTTCTCGAAATCTAAAATAATTTTGAAGTTTCGAAACCAATCCTTATAATTGGGTCTGGTCAGTCTATGGGTGTCCAGGATACGGGCTAGTGGGTTGGATACAGATATTTTTCTTTTTCCTGTAGAGATCAAAATTTTTAATTAGATTTTATAATTAAGACTTGACCAATTTATTTAGAAGTTTAATTTTTAAATAAATTAGCTTTCACTATTTTCTTGGATCCCTATATTCTCTTTGTAGAGATGCAAAAATCTTCATGATTACTGATTTTTAATGGGTGGTGCAGTCCCACCAACTGACTCATCATCTCACCTAATAGTTATTAATGATGGATTAGCCAATGAGTGAACAACTCTTGTCCAATGATTCTATAATCATGGTGCACCCAGACTTGGTCTCTAATTCATGAATCTCATCATACCCAAAATATTGATCCACTCCTTAGTTAAGTTAGACCCACCATTTGCACATATTGGATTCTTAATTGGGTCTCTCACCATATCCAAAATATTGAGCCCAATCCATCCTCCAGCCCGTAGCATCCAATGCCTAATGGACATGGTTGCATCTTTTTGGTGCAACTAAACCACTATGATCAGTCAAGAATAATCAACCCCGAAAAGGGCCTGCACATCTACAATGATGGAAGATCTTAGACTTAATCTTTTCTTAGGAAGATTTAATTTAGGTCTCTTTAAACTTGACTTGACATAGCGATAACCATTATGACTAACCTAGTGGCATGGGTTAGCTCGTATTATTAGCCACTTTAGATCAGGACTGGGCCGATAAATATGGCCAGGTAAGTGAGACCGATGGAAGGGATGTGCCATTAACTCGATAAGAATGCATTCGAGCTGAGTAGCTTTCAATTAAAAATCAGTCGATCGTATCTGCCAAACTTACCTTAGATACCAAATTATTGAGTCAGAACTAATCAAATTTGCTTACAATCCAAACTCTAACCACTGAGCCTAATTAGGTCTTAACTTGATCGATCACTCATGTGACTTGATCTTGATCCAAACTTAATCCTATTAAGCTGGTCAATTTAAGTACTCTTGATCCCACTTAACCAACTCTTGATTCGGTTTGATCAATTGCTAGACCTAATTGAGCTACCCAAGCTCGAACCCAATTTTATGAATATGTCTTAGATCTAAAAATTCTCAACATTAGATCTAATATATTTCATAATCTTAATTTTTAATTAATTTTAGGATTCATAAATAAAATATGTATATAAAATTTTAGGATTTTAGGATCTAGGATTTTGCAGAAAATAAGTTTTGATTTCTGATTAAGGTCGAACGTGCAGCTTTCCTACACACCATAAGAACACCCCATCGAATGGAAGGAGAGGGCTTTTAAATCCTACTTTGTTCTTATGATCGGACGGCCAAGGAGAATGCCTTAATTAGAAACATGATAAATCTACAAAACTAGTTTGATCTACATCATATATCACATATATATAAAAAATTGATCTAACTAAAAACTTATTTTGCATACATCTAATGTATCATATCATGTATGTTTTATGATCTAAATTATCTCATAAATATCTAAAAAATAAGATTTAAACTTGATCATATCAAATTAAATTTATTCTAGATAATTTTGTAGAACTATTCTACAACTAGTCTAAACATGCATCTATCATATCTCATATGAATAAATTAAATAAATTTATTTTTTATTTTTTAGATCTAATTATAATATTTATAATATTAAAAAATAATAAATAAATAAATTTAAAAATTATAATTAATTAAATTAAAATTATGATTATGCTAGACTACACATAGAATAATTCTATTCCTAGTCTAGTCATGCATCTCATACATCTTTGATCTAGATTATTTAATTTTTAATTTTTAATTTTAGATCTAATCATATCTAATATGATATCTAAAATTATCTAATTATTAGATTAAAAATAAATTAAAATTATATCTAATAAATTAGAAACCTGGCTCTGATACCAGTTGAAGAGAAAAATCTATTTTTCGGATTAGATTCGTTCAAATCTGATTGGATCAGGAGAAATATTTTAAAACTTTTTTCTCTAAGATCCTAATTAGATCTAAGACTTCTCAAATCTAATCTTATTGATCTAATAATAAAAATTAAAATAAAAATTAAATTAAATTTAATTATATCTTTATTTTAGATAATCTAATTATCCTATGATGATCCTGATGTTTGTCTGAGATTCTGGATGTAGCCATGCAAGTGCCTGACCTCTACTAGTATCCACTCAGGTAGGATCTAAAGATCTTCTTCTTCTCAATCAATCCTCCAAAAATTAGATTTAGATCTAATCTTGAAGGCCTTCAAAACTGCTTTTGAAGAATAACCATTGTCTCTTACAACAGTGCTGCCTTCTTCCTTTCCTGGCGTCTTTCACTTGCTTGGATCGCACCTGTTCATGCCCAAAAGTCCATAGACATGGAGAGAAGAGAGAGGACCAGAGGGTGGCATGGAGAAGGAGGGATAGAGGCTTTGTGGTGAGGGCTAAAGGCAGAAGCATTAAATTTTAGGCATAGATAGGGTTTATATAGATCCTGTTGTGCCATGCAGTGCCACATCATCCCGATCAATCACAGCCCTTTATGCAATTAAATTTAAATCTGATTGATGGGATGACATCATCTGATCCAATCAGATGAGAGACCCTCAAAATTCTCCTAAGGTGGCATGAAGACTGGGTCAAACAAGACTTCTTGGTGCCACACAGTTTAATCCCCTAAAGCAACCCTGGAGTCCCATCTATATGGGACTCCAACTTTATCCTCATGGGGTGCATGCCTTTCTAGGCATGCACCCTCTTTTTGTCTGCATTTTAGCAGGGAGACAAGTCTCCAGGTACTCTCCTATGGATGCATGATACATGGGCAGATGTCTACGTGTCTAAGGTCAATATTTGACCAATGTCCGAAAATAAAATTTAGCAGGTGACCAAAAAATGGTAGGTATTGTCTCAAATTTATCTTATAAATTAAGATAATCTTTTTCTGACCTAGACAAGCTCCAGTCAGATCAAGTAAAGGTTTTTGAGTAAGCCCAAACATATTTGGCTCAGTCGAGATAAGCTTTAATGATTGTTAAAGGAGAACATTAGGCTCAATCATGTGCTAGCATAATTTTCTTGAACCTAATTGAATCTTATTCAAATCAGTTGAACTGGATTAGTTCAATTGATGATATCCAGTTTCAAATCCTTGTTTATATGATCAAGTTAGGTTCGATTTTGTATGGTAATGGGATACATCGCGATCTCTATCATTGATATCATGGAAACATCTTCCGATATATCAGAACTTTTCTGATTCAGATAACTAATATGATCGATCATCCAAATTATTCTAATTGCTTCCAAAATCTACCAGTGACACCTAGCAGCATATGGTGGCAACCCATTAGAACTGAAAGTGAACCTCTCGGTGCAGTTACCTGTGTGATTAAGTTCCTTTATCTTGAGCCCCAATTGAATTAGGATTAAGGTGATCTCGTCAAATCCTATTTTCTATCATATGAATTAATCATTTGATTCAAGTCCAATATGAAAATCATAATAGAAATTCTTTCTATTATTTCACTCTACCATGGCCATGGACTTATGGACTTAATTCTCATGATCATCATAGGACTGCTTCTCATCTACTGAGGTAGATAGATCTCCTATTGGTGCAATTCAATTCCTATAATAAATATGCTATAGCCAATATACACCTCAGGGTTTTGAATGATTAAGAGACCGAGTTATGGTGTAGTCAAATTATAATACCCTCAAGGTGAATGTCGATGCACCTCAGGTCAAAGAACTAGACACACTACTGCAGCTTCGAGCCAGTCATCGACGACAAGATAGACTTCCTCATGACTGCTCGAAATGGTAACGCTCAGTGCTCTCATTCTCTAACGAGTATCTATACTCTCACTCTGGTATCTCTACACCATAGACTCAAGACTCATCTATCCAAAAGAAGCGATTGTACACCAACCTTTCGGATTAATCACCATCCTCATGATGATCCTACGGTCGAGAGTATTTTATGAGTTAATAATAAAAATTCATGTCTTAAATTTTTAACTCTTTAAAATATGAACTATCATTATCATTAACTCAAAGAATGTATCACAGACACTTTCAAATACACACTGTGATAGAAAATAATTTATTTTATTATTTATAGTTAAAATTATAATTTTATCCTTAGAAGTGTATTACAAGTGTCAGCCAATCTAGATTCTAGGGCATACATATCTAATAAAAACTCCATTAGTACAAGGCATGGGACTCTAAGGAAGAAAGTTGTACTGCTGCTACCTTTCTTCTACCTCCATTGCTTCTTCAACTGAAGATCATCTTCCAAATTTGAAGAAGAATCAAATCAATCATCAAAAGATCTTCTCTATAAGGAAGCTAGCACCCTAAAAAGATAGACAAGTCTCAGATCAGATCAGATCTCATGTGGATATCTGTAGAAGCTAGGCATTTGTGCAGCCCTTGGAACCTGTCAAGTTTTTGATCATTGATTACGGAGTTCTTCCACCCACGATAAGGTATGATATCTAATTTTAAAAAAAAAATTTAATTTTTTTTATCTTAGATCCATGTTAGGAAAGATTTTAGATCTAATTTAATTCATTATAAAAATAGTTAATCTATTTTATCCCGCTGTGATTTCAAAATAGTTTTGAAATACATGCATGTAATCTATCCTTCCCTTTCTAACAGTGGTATCAGAGCCAGGATTTTAATTAGACATATTTAATCTTATTTTAATCTTAAATTTAAAAGTTAGTTTTGATTTAAATGATTTATTTCAATTTTATTCATATCTGAGATTATTGAGTCAAGTATGAGATGCATAGATGTGTATTCCTTATGCATAGTATTTCGATTGGACTGATCTCTATGACCATTCATTGATAAGAGACATTTAATCTAATTTTAATTTTAGATCTAAAAGTTAGTTTTTGATTTAAATAATTTATTTTAATTTTATTCAGATCTAAAATTATTGAATCATGTATGAGATGCATAGATATTTTAGATCATTGACCTAAAAACCTAGATCTAAGTTTTGATAAATAATTTTTGAAAATAGTTTTCAATCATATTTGATATTTCTTTAGATCTGAATTTTGCATGCATATGATAAATGCTTAATTAGTTTTAGATCTGATTTTTCATATATGATATATGATTTTAATTTAGATCTGAAACAATGCTATATGTCACTTTGTTTGAAATGTAAACCTAGTATAGTTTAGATCTAAAATTATTTCTACATCTAAACTAAATCCATGATCATAATATACTTAATTAAGAATTGAGATGTAAAATTAAAGATCTAAAATTTAGAATTTAAGATCTGAAATTTACTACATAAAACATGGGTTAATGGGTTGGGGAGCTCAATTAGGTCTAGTTTGAGTGGTTGATCAAACCGAATCAATAGTTGGTTAGGTTTAGGTCTAATCTCTCATGTCTCATCCAAATAGTTGTAAGTTTGATCAGATCGATTAATAGCCACATTTTGTCAATCAAATCAAAAGATCTAATTTGACTTTGTGGTTCAATCTTGAATTAATTGGCTAATCTAATCAACGCTTATTGATCGATTGGTGTCTAAGATAAGTTTGGCAGTTTGATCGGTGATCTTCAATTGAAAGCTATTCGCATAGATTGAGTCTATAATGAGTTAATGGCATATCCTTCCATTGATCTCACTTACCTGATCAATATGGCTGATTAAGTCTTGACTTAGGTTGCTAATGATCTGAGCCAATCTATGCCACTAGGTTAGTCAAATCTGATATGACTAATTATGGATGAGATCTGAACCTAAATCTTCTTAATTAATATTAAGTCCAGCGATCTTCCATCATTGTAGAGATGTGAGTGCCTACTTGGTGTTGATCATTTTCGACTGGTCATAGTGGTTCGGTTGCATCGAATAGATATAACTACTCTATAGCATTAGATGCCCTAGGGTTAAGATGGAGTTGGGCCCAATAACTATTAGGTGAGGATCCCAATGATGGCTTTATGCTAATTAGTGTACGGTGGGTCTGACTTAACTAAGAAATATGCCAATAACTATTAAGTGAGGCTATAGGACTTAGAGACTGAACCTGCTACATCTTGCTTAGTAAAGCAATGGATAAAGAGTTATCCACTCATTGGTTTGTATGTTGTTAATAACCGTTAGATGAGGTGCACATAAATCAATAAGACTGTAGTACCTACTAAAAATTGATCACGTATAGGTTTTATTTTCTCCACCTGAGGAGTATGGGAGATCCGTAGAAATAGTAGGAGCCCTTATTTGTTTATTAAAGTCTCAATAATAAATATTTACAAGTTCAAAATCTAATTAGAAATTATTTCTCTCTGTAGTTAACCTTATCGAGTTTAAATCCATTAGCCTGAATCCTTGACATCAATAGGTTGATTGAAATTAATTACAAGGACTGGCTCCAAAATTTGAGAATCATTCTTAATTTCGAGAAGCTGAACTATGTCCTCGATCAGGATGCACCTATGTTGCCAGCTCGTCCATCCCTTGATCAACGAGCCATACTTGAGAAGTAGATGGATGAAGATAATAAGATGAAGTGCTATATTCTTGCATCTATGTCTAATGATCTTCAGCGATAGCATGAAGACATAAGGACTACCAGAGACATGCTGACTCACCTGCAAGAGTTGTATGGTGAGCAGAGTTGCATGGCTCACTTTAAGGTCTCATGCAGACTTTTCAAAGCAAAGATGCGTGATGGGCAGTTCGTCTATGATCATTGTTTGACAATGATCAAGAACATGAAGGAGCTTCAGAAGCTAGGCATGAACATGGATAAAGAATTGCAAGTGGATATGATCTTACAATCTCTCCCTGATTCGTATGGGTAGTTCATCATGAACTACCATATGAATAAGATTGATAGCTCTTTGTCTGAATTGCTGAACATATTGGTGATAGCTGAAAGTACCTTAAAAAGTTCAAGGGGTACTGTTCTAACTATGGAGCAGGCTTCCTCCAAGAGAAAATCTTCTTAGAAGAAGAAGAAGAAGCCTACAAAGAACCAAAAGATTGGTTGCAAACCCAAGAAGCTGGCTCCAAAGAAGACCAATGATAAAGAAAAATATTTCCACTGCAATGTCAAAGATCACTAAAAAAGAAACTGTCCTGCATACCTAGCCATTTGAAGAACAAGAAGATGGACATGCCTTTGTCTGAGTTGCTCGTTATTGAAACTAACCTAATGATTTTCTCTTCTTCTAGTTGGATTCTAGATTCTAGTTCTAGTGCTCACTTGTGCTCTTTCATGCAGAGTCTGAAAGAAGTTAGAGGGCTAAGCAAAGGCGAGATTACTCTCCGGGTCGGTAATGGAACAAGAGTTGTTGTTATAGCTATTGGAATGTACCCTTTGTGATTATCATTAGGAATTAGTTTGCTTTTAAAAGATTGTTATTATGTACCTAGAGCCAGTAGAAACTTAGTTTCTATATCTGTGTTAGCACAGGATAATTATAATTTTTATTTTAATAAAGACTTTTATGTAATTTATTTTAAAAATAAAATTATTGCACATGCCTTTTTAATTGATGGACTTTAATTATCATTTGCATGAAGATGCGAATATTAATATTAATGAGCAAATTATGAATACTGTAGGATCTAAGAGACTTAAAGATAGGATTAGCCAAAAATATCTCTGGCACCTAAGGCTAGGCCATATTGGAGAGGACAGACTTAACAAATTAGACAAAGATGGCCTTCTCGAGTTATTGACTTCTGAGTCTTATCCAATTTGTGAGTCATGTCTTCAAGAAAAGATGGCTAAGCTGTCCTTTATAGGACATGAAAAAAGAGCCATTGAGATATTAGCCCTGGTACATACTGATGTGTGTGGTCCATTTGATGTACAGGTCAGGGATGGCTATCTCTACTTCATAACCTTTACTGATGATTTCTCACGGTATGGTTTTATGTACCTAATGCATCACAAATTTGATGCCTTTGAAAAGTTCAAAGAATTAAGATGTAAAGTAGAGAAGAAAATCAAAAAATCAATAAAGATTCTTCAATCAAATCGAGGAGGAGAATACCTTAGTAGAGAATTTTGGACCTATCTCAATGATAATGGCATAGTCTCATAATGGACATCTCCAGGAATGCCTTAGCTTAATCAGATATCCGAAAGGAGGAATCGGATCCTATTAGATATGGTCTAATCCATGAGGAGTTTCATAGATCTTTCGATCATTTTATAGGGACATGCATTACTTTCTGCTATTCATCTATTAAATCAGGTTCCCTCTAAATTCATATTTGCCATACTATATGAGTTATGGCATGGTAAGAAATCATCTCTTTAAGATTTGGGGATGTCCAGCTCATGTCAAATGACAATAGATGGATAAGTTAGAGGTTAAGTCACTTAAGGCTCGTTTTATAGGGTATCCTAAGAAATCTATGAGATATTATTTTTATCTTTCAGAGGATCATAATATGATTGTGAGTCATCATGCCATCTGCTTGGAAAAGAAGTTTATCCAAAATAGAGATAGTAGGAGGAAGACTGAGCTTGAAGAGAAAGTCTCTAAAGAGCGTCGAGTCCAAGAACCTGAACCCAGTAATGAGCCAGTAAATTTAGTACCTCCTCTACCTCGTAGATCAAATAGGGTCTCCCATCCTCCAGAAAGATACTTAGGTATACTTATAGAGGATCTAGAGGAAGTGTTCCTTATGGGAGATAGGGATATTAGGAATGATCCCAAAACTTATGATGAAGCGATGTTAGATGTAGACTCCGAGAAATGGATGGAAGCAATGGAGTCAAAAATTTACTCCATGCATTCCAACCAAGTATGGTCGTTAGTAGATCCACCTGAAGGTATTATACTTATTGGGTGTAAATGGATCTATAAAAGAGAAATAGGATTGGATGGTAAGGCAGAGACCTATAAGGCAAGATTGGTGGTAAAAGATTATAGTCAACATGAAGGTATTGACTATTAAGAGACTTTTTCCCAGTCGCTATACTAAAATTCATCCATACTTTACTTGTGATTGTAGCCTATCATGATTATGAGATTTGGTAGATAAATGTGAAAATTGCCTTTCCAAATGAATATCTAGAAGAAGATATCTATATGGAGCAGCCTATAGGTTTCACATCTATTGATAGTGATCATAAAGTCTGCAAGATGTAAAGATCCATTTATGGACTTAAGCAAACATCACAGAGTTAGAATACTCACTTTAATGATATGATCAAATCATTTAATTTCATAAAAAATGAGGAGCCGTGTATGTATAAAAAGATCAGTGGGAGCGCTGTCACGTTCCTCGTATTGTACATGGATGACATCCTCCTGATTGGAAATGATATTTTCATGCTGACATCGATCAAAGTTTGGTTGTCAAAAGAATTCTCTATGAAAGACCTAGGAGAAGCTTCCTACATTCTTGGTATTAAGGTCTATATGGATAGATCTAAGAGAATGATAGGACTCTCACAGCGAATGTACATAGAGGAGGTGCTGAAGCATGGAAAACTTTAAGAGAGGTCTTTTGCCTCTTAGGCATGGCATTTATCTCTCCAAGAAAATGTATCCTGACACACCTGAAGAGATCTAATGCATGAGCAAGATTTCTTATACTTGGGCTATAGAGAGTCTCATGTATGCTATGTGATGTACGTGACCTAATATAGCTCTTGCCATGAGTGTCACGAGTATATATTAGTCAAATCTAGACAAAGAGCACTGGATAGCTGTAAAGAACATCCTTAAGTACTTAACAAGAACTAAGGATTTGTTCTTGAATTTTAGAGGAGGTTTGGAGTTGAAAGTGGAAGGATACACTGATTTAGACTTCATGTCTGATATCGATGATAGAAGATCTATATCAGGATGTATTTTTTTGTGCAATGGAGGATCGGTTAGCTAGAAAAGTTCCAAACAACTAGTCATTGCAGATTCGACCATGAAAGCTAAATAGATCGCCATCTCTAAAGCTGCTAAGGAAGCATTCTGGTTTAAGAAATTCATTATGGAGCTGGGTGTAATATCATCAGATGCCATTACACTACACTACGACAACAACGGTGCTATATCCTTTGCTGAGGAGCCTAGGTCTCACTAGAAGTCCAAGCATATTGAACGGCGATTCTACATTATACGTGAATATCTTGTGAAGTAGTTCTTGAGGTGCAGAGAGTCGGCTCCATACAGAACTTGGTGGATCCACTCATAAAGTCTCTCAACCAGCAAAAGACTAAAGCTCACCTTGAAAAAATAGATCTTAGATTTATGGCCAATTGACTTTAGATCGAGTGGGAGTTTGTTAGATGTGTGTCCTAGAAAGCCAATTATTAGTTGATACATTTATTTTTCAGAACTTGTATTTAAACTTATAAAACTTTTATTATTAAAAAAGGGCATTCTTATTTCTAGCTATGTTTATGTGTCCATGATTCATCCTAGAAATTAATAAAGATGATTTTGTATATTCTCAAGGTGTTAAGAATTTGAGACATATACTATTAGTGGTTAATTTCTAAATGCTCCCAATCAGAGGATCATCATGGAGGATAGTGATTGATCTAGTTAGATCGGTGCATGATCACCTCTTTCATAAGTAGATGAGTCTTGCATCTGTAGTGTGATGATACTAGGGTGATAATGTAGGTGGTTATTAGAGAACAACTTGCATTGAGCATGACAATTACGAGAAATCATTTGGATGTCTACTCACTCGTAAGTGGCATTCTCGATGCTACAGTCGTATGACTAGTCCTTTGATTTATGGTGCATTGACTATTTATAGTGAGGCTACTATAGTTTGACTACATGTCTACTTGGTTCCTAGCCATTCGGATCCTTGTTGTATATGTTGGCTATGGTGGGTTTAGGTTTACTATTAAAAGTAGGATGCACTTAGATGGAATCTATCAACCTTAGTAGAAAAGGTATAGTCCTATGTTATTCATGAGACTAAGTTTAGTAAGTCTTTAGCCAAAGCAAGAGTGAATTCTGGAAAGGAGTTTCTACAAGATTCACAAGAGAACTCAAGTGAGCCAATCTTGCATATGATTGATGATGGGATTTGACGAGTTATCCATGACCTCCATCAAGTCGAGACTTTTAATAGAAGAACTGAATTATATGATAATTGTACCTAAAGATTTATACTTTCATTCTACTGGATTGCCACTACATACTGCTAGATATCATTGGTGGATTGTGGGACCCATGAGCATCATCTTGATAATCAATGATTCTCAATGGACAGCATTGGAATTGTTCTAACCTATCGAAAGAAGTTTTGATGATATTATGATAGAGATTATAATATATCTGACTATCAGATAGAATATAACCTACGAGATCACACACAAAAGAGGTTTCTGTCTGATCCGATGATTGATCTACGATTGTGAATCATTAAGGGCATAATTATCAATATGATTGATAATTAACTCAAGGAGGATAAATTAGTAATTTAATTACTAATTAGACTCAATTTGATTGAGAAATAAGTTTTAGATCAATTCTAATTGAATTGGATTTAGTTTGACTTGAATTGGGTTTGGTTTGATTGAGTTATGAGATAACTCAATTACCATGGAATCAATTTTTGATTTGATCTAAATTTAGATTCAATTAAATCTTAATTAAATTAGAATTTAATTTAATTAGAGACCTAATTAGATTAGGTTCAATTAGATTTTTGGGTCTAAGCCAAATTACTTTTGGTTTGAGGCTCAGTTTAAAACCCTAGAGTCCATTTTGTGAAGGACTCTTCCATACGCCACCCATTGTCCACACCCCTTCTCTCCTCACACAAATTTCAGATTTGCGTAAGATTTTCCACATTTTTCCACCTCTTGGCTAGCCACTTATTCCCTTATTTGGATATGGATAAGTTTTGGTTTGAATCAAAAATTTAATTTGAATTTTAGATATAGTTTGACTCTATCACGACTCTATCAAGCACCACCTTAGAGATTAGAACTAAATTTGGCCAACCACTAGAGTTAGAGAGGGACTTCTTGCCATCCTTCCTTCCAAGTTTTAAGAGAAAACTCCATTGGTACAAGGCATGGGACTCCGAGGAAGAAAGCTGCACTACTGTTACCTTTCTTCTACCTCCACTGCTTCTTTGACTAAACATCATCTTCCAGATCTAAAGAAGAATCAAATCAATCATTAAAAGGTCTTCTCTGCAAGGGAGCTAGCACCTCAGAGAGATAGACAAGTCTTGGATTAGATTAGATCTCATGTGGATACCTGTAGAGTTTGGGCATTTGCGCGGCTCTAGGAACTTGTCAAATTTTTTATCATCAACTACGGAGTTCTTCCACCTACGATAAGGAATGAGATCTGATCTCATAAATTAATTTTAGAATTCATATATCTTAGACCCATGTTAGAAAAGGTTTTATATCTGATTTAATGCACGATAAAAATAATTAATCTATTTTATGTCACTGTGATTTTAAAATAGTTTTAAAATATATACATGTAATTTGCCCTTTCCTTTCTAACACCGAATAGCTAGGATACCGAGTTATGGTGTAGTCAAACTATAACACACTCAAGATAAACTATTGATGTATCTTAGATCAAAGAACCAAAAATATAATTATAGCATCGAGCTAGTCATCGACGAGAAGGTAGACTCCTTTGTGACGGATCGAGGTGGTCATGCTTAGTGCCCTTGTTGTTAACAAGTACCTATACTCTTGCTCCGGTGTCTTTATACCATAGATTTAAGAGTCATCTATCCTAAGAAAGCAATCGTATATTAATTTTTTGGATCAATCATCATTCTTGTGATGATCCTACAATTGAGAGCAGTTTATGAGTTAATTATGATAACACAAATCTTAAATTCTCAACTCTTAAGAATATGTGTTATCATGCCCGTTAACTCAATGGATGTATCACAGATACTTTAAATACACAATATGATAGATAATAATTTTTTTATTAATTTTAAGTTAAAATTATAAAAATATTTCTAAAAAATATTTTATAAGTATCAGTCAATCTGACTTTTAAGGCACATATCTAACAAACTTCCACTTAACCTAAAGCCAATTGGCTATAAATCTAAGTTCCATCTTCTCAATATGGGTTTTGATCTTCTGCTGGCTCAATGACTTCATTAGTAGATTGGTTGCATTATCTATGGTATCGACTCTCTTGATCTCGATGTATGCCTTCTCAAGGTAATCATGGATGAGGTGATATTGCCGCTCATGTGCTTAGATATCTGGTGAGATCTTGGCTCCTTAGCTATGGCTATGGTGCCATTATTATTGCAATACAAAGGGATGGTATCTAATGGCATCACTTCGAGCTCTATGGCAAACTTCTTGAACTAGAACACCTCCTTCGCAGCTTCTGAGGTAGCGACATATTCTGCTTTCATGGTGGAGTCTGCTATCATAGTCTACTTAAAACTCTTCTAGCTTACAGCACCATCATTGCATAGAAACAGACTTCTAGATGTCGACTTTCGATTATCTATATCAGACATAAGTTTGAGTTAGTATACTCCTGGACCTAAAGTTCTTCATTTTCATAGATCAGAAATATATTCTTAGTCCTTCTCAAGTATTTAAAGATATATTTCATAGAAGTCCAATGCTCTTCACTTAGATTCGACTGATACCTACTTATAATACTCACAATATGAGCGATATCAGGTCGTGTACATAGCATGGCATACATGAGGCTCCCTATTCTCGAAGCATAAGGGATCTTGCTCATGCATTCAATCTCCTTAGATGTGTTGGGGCATATTTTTTTGGAGAGATGAATGCCATGTCTGAAGGGTACTAGTTTCCTATTGGAGTTTTTCATGCTGAACCTCTTTAGCAACTTCTTTATGCACAACTTCTATGAGAGACCTAGCATCTTTTTTGGTCTATCCTTATAGACCTTAATTCTCAAAATGAAGGATACTTCTCCAAGATCTTTCAGAGAAAACTCTTTAGACAACCATATTTTGATCAAGATCAACATGAGAATGTCATTCTCAATCAAAAGGATGTCATCCATGTAGTATAAGGAAGACAACCACTACTACAAAAAGAGGCTACGACAGTCTATACTATGGCAGCAATTTTTGAAATCAATGTAATAGGTTCTATGATAGCGATTACAAAGAATCGCTATCATAGGTTTGATCTATGGCAGCGGTTTAAACTAACTGCTACTATAGGTCCGACCTATGGTAGTGGTTTATCTTACCACTGCTATAGGTCAATCTATGATAATAGTTATATGTAACCACTATCATTGATCAAACCTATAGCAGTGGTTTAACATAACTACTGTAATAGATGCAACCTATAGTAGTGGTTCCATATAACAGCTGTCGTAGGCCCAACATACTACAATGGTTGGACATAACCACTGTCATATCTTTTTTTTCATATTTTTACTTTAAATATTATATAATTTTAAAATTTAATATGCATCTTCACCATTCATTATCTAAATAATTATCATTAGAGTGTCATCATAAAAGACTGCCTTAATCCGATGGTCCTAGCTTTATCAATTAGAAAAATTTAATTTTGACGATCATGAACGATGACACAATGATTTGATAGATGGAGACCATCGATGGATCCAAAAACTTACAATGATGATCTTGATGATATTTGTAGCATACTATCAAAGTTTTACTTCAATCAGATATAGTTATCATGGTCAATTTAGTATGAAATAATTTTGATCATTAAATGAGAAAAAAATGATCAAAGGGCCAAACGACATTCGATTATAAGATAATTTTTTAGTTAATGATATTTGCCATAATTTTAATCATTTTATATGGTGAT
The DNA here is from genome assembly GCA_006176705.1 of Cocos nucifera. Classification (NCBI taxonomy): domain Eukaryota; kingdom Viridiplantae; phylum Streptophyta; class Magnoliopsida; order Arecales; family Arecaceae; genus Cocos; species Cocos nucifera. The sequence goes on along the minus strand of QRFJ01004660.1, from coordinate 14,702 downwards.
AATTATAAAATTTAAATTATTTTTGTATGAATTATTCACGTTAAGCAGATCTTGCAAAAGCATGAACATAATTACCAACAGAGTTTAAGAATGGGTATCAAGCGACGTATAGTTTTGGATCGTTCTTAGACCCACGAGTTGAATTTTATGATCACCACCATAAAAGTTATTAAAGTAGTAGCCAAGATTATTTATGAAAAAAATTATCTCATAATCAGACGTCGTCTGGTTCTTTGGTCACTCATTTATCATTTAATGGCCAAAATTATCCTATACTAAATTGACTATGATAAGGATATCCGATTGAAGTAAAATTTTAATAGTATGCTAAAAATATCATTGATATCATTGTTGTATATTTTTAGATCCATCAGAGGTCTCCATCTATCAGATCATCACATCATTATTTATGATCCTCAAAATCAAATTTTTTTTATCGATGAAGCTAGAGCCATCGGATCGAGGTGGTCTTTTGTGGTGATACTCTAATAGTAATTATTTAGATAATGAATGATGAAGATGAGTATTAAATTTTAAAATTATATAATATTTAGTATAAAAATAAAAAAAATTATTTTCAACCTATGGTAGGGATTGCTGAGAACCGCTGCCATAGATCTATTGTATGAAAGAGCAAGGGTGGTCCTTACTTGGGAGATCATGAAGGAGTCAAGATGGTGGCTCCTGGAGGCTTGGATCGATTGGAGTTGTATCAATTGAGAAGGAAGACTGATATACTATTGAGCTGGCTCGACCTAATATACTGTTGAGCCGGTTCGAATACAGGTCAAGCTGGCTCGGGATGAGATTGAACTAGCTCTCTCAGATAAATAGAGAATGTGTATTTAAAAATCTATGGCTTGACAGACAGTCGAGCCGGCTTGAGTGTTCGTCGAGCTAGCTCGGATAGGCGGATAGATGAGCATGGATTTTCTTTGTTTGATCTTGGATTGGATCTAATCCAAGGAATCTTAAGGTTTGAGTTAAGAGGATTTAAGGTGGCTAACTTATGTATAGGATTAGGTCTTTAGTCCTAGGGATGAGAGCTTGCAAGACTTGGGCTTGGATGAGTGCTTCCTTATATGAGTTAGCCTAAAAAAATTTTTTAGGACTGAGTCATGTTGACTCAGGATGATTATATATATTTTGTATATGTAATATTTTTTGGTGAAGTGAATAAAAATTTCTTTTCTTCCTAAAATCCTATTCCACTCTCTCTCTCTATTTGCCATCCATCTCTTGGTGTATATTCTTCAGGGCTGCCGCCTCCTTCTGGTTAAAAGTCTTTGGTTGCTAGTTTCAAATCTTCTAATCTCCAATGAATTGATCCTTTACAATTGGTATCAGAGCTTGGATTGTATAAAGGAAGAAGAAGATCGTAGAAGAAAGAGATCTATAAAGGCTGAAGTTTCAGTAGAATCCTATTGAGGTATTTCTCATCTATCTTGGTGATTTTGCTATTGTGTGACTTGGATCCGATCATCGAAAGTAGCATAAAGATAGATTTTGAGAAGTTTGATGGGAAAGAAAGCTTTTTCATATGAAAAGTTCGTGTAGAGGATCTTCTTGTGCAGCATAAATTAGATCAAGCTTTGGAGAATAAACCAGAAGGAATAACAGATTGATAATGGATGTCGATGAAGAAATGGGCATGTTCTACGATTAGAAGATGTTTGGTAGACTTGACCCTCTATTCGGTGCTGGAAGAGAAAATCCCTAAAGAACTTTGGTCAAAGTTGCAAGATCTTTACATGGGAAAGAACGTATGCAACAAACTTATGTTGAAGAAGAGGTTGTATAGCCTTTGCATGGTTGAAGGTGGAGATGTTCTCAATCACATACAGTTATTTGATCAAGTGAGCAATGAATTGCTGAATGTTGGGATAAAGATGAAGAAGGAAGATAAATCATTGCTATTAATTTGTTCACTACCCCCTTCCTTTGATCTGCTAGTCACGATACTACTCTATGGGAAAGAGATACTGTACTATCAAGATGTTGTCTCGGTACTGCACATAAATGAGCAGAGAAAGAAGATGACTAAGGATGGCATTCCCTAGGAAGGTTTGACTATAGGGGAGACATCTAGAAGAGGAAGGATAAGATAAAAATCAAGAGGGCGATTGAAGTTCCGAAAAGGCAGAAAATAAGTAAAGTATTACAAGTGCAACGAGATCAGGCATCTTTGTCATGATTGCCCGTAGTTGAAGAATCGAAAGAGAGAAAATGGAGGATCAGATTTTCTGAGTAGAGTTGCTGATCAGGAGGTGGAAGATGACCACTTGGTGATGTCAGATGGTCACAGACAAAGCATAGAAGTTTGGACCCTAGTTTCAGTCTGTTTGCATCAATACACCCCAAATTGATCTTGGTTTTCTACATACACTGAGATTGATGGGGGGAGTGACACTTAGGGATGATCATCCTTATAAGGTTGCTGGTATTGGGACAATTAGGATGAGGATATTTGATGGGATAGTACGGACTCTCACGAATGTGAAGCATATCCCGAAGCTAAAGAAGAACCTTGTGTCATTAGGCTACCTAGAGTAGAGCAGCTACAGCTTTAGCAGTCATGCCAGGAGTAGAGTATTGAATATCTCCAATGAAGCCATGATAGTTATGATGGGTAGAAGGCTAGAAAATAACCTCTACAAGATGGAGGGATCTATGGTGATCGGAGGATCCGATATAATTGCATAATGCAGGATCAGTAGGGGGCTTATGGGTTATGGCATTATCATCTGGGCCATATGGAAGATAGAGGGCTGAAAGAGCTGAGAAAAATGGGACTAATCTCTAATCTAGGTGGAGGAGTTTCTAAGCTTTGTGAGCGATGCCAGATGAGAAAATAGAGGAGAGTTCAGTTTGCGGTCAGCACAGCCCGCACGGCAGCCCCACTAGATCTAGTTCAGACGGATATGTGGTGATCGGCTTTGATTTCAGTCAAAAATGGAGCAAGATACTTGATGACCCTGATAGATGATTTCTCAAGGAAAGTGTGGGTCTACTTTATGAGAGAGAAATCAGAAGTCTTCATCAAATTCAAAGTTTGGAAAGCTGAAGTGGAGAAAGAACAGGGCAGAAGTGTGAAGTGTTTGCGGTTTGACAATGGTGGGGAGTACACCAGCAAGAAGTTTCAAATTTTTGTGAGGAGTGTGGCATCAAAAGATACTTTTCGGTGAAGGAGATTCCTCAGCAAAATGGGATGGCCGAGAGAATGGACAGGACCCTTATGGAGAAAGCAAGATGCATGAGGTTGTAGGCAGGGCTTCCTAAGGTGTTCTAAGTAGATTTAGTAGATGTAGCCTGCTATCTAGTGAATTGATTACATCACACTAGGTTATATGGAGAAATTTTAGAGGAAAAATGGTCTGGAAGGTGTATAAACCTGAGCCATCTAAGGATGTTTGGGTGCATGGCATTTGTGCACATCGGTGCTGGTGAGCAGAGCATATTGGATGCCAAGACAAAGAAGATGGTATTCTTAGGATATCCATGAGGTGTTAAGGGATACCGGTTGTGGGATCCCTTGGAGAAAAAGGTTGTCATTAGTAGAGATGTGTCCTTTGATGAAAACTCAGTTCTACATAAGTGAGGTGGCATGGAAGAACAGCAGAAGCAGCAAATAGTCCAGAAGGTAGTGCTGGACAACTAATCTTTTGTTCTATTTTGCCACTTGTAGGTGCACCGAGAGGACTTAAGTTTCAGATGGAGAATTCTTCAAAGGAGTCTCCGCAAGTGGAGAGAATTGAAATAAGGGTTAGAAACCAGAAAGACCAGTGAGAGTGAGCTGGATCAAGGACCGACATTGGCATTACACTGCACAAGCCAAAGAGGAACGTGCAACAGCCAGATCGATATGGCTTTGGAGATTTGATGTCATACACCCTAGTGATAGAGAATGGAGACCCCTACACCTATGAGAAGATTGTAGAGATCCAAGACAGAGATTGGTGGGTTCAAGCTATGGCTGAGAAAATGCAGTCTCTCCAAAAGAATCAGATGTGGCATTTGGTGCAACTACCATAGGGGAAGAAATCCATTAGATGCAAATGGGTTTTCCAATGCAAAGAGGGGCCTTTAGACTAGGGAGGTATTAGGTACAAAGCAAGATTGGTGGCCAAAGTATACTCTCAGAAGGAAGGCATCGACTTCAGCAAAGTTTTCTCTCCGGTCGTCAGACATACATCTATCAGGATGCTGCTAAGCATCATTGCAGCTCAGGACTTGGAATTGGAGTAGATGGATGTTAAGATTTTATTTCTCCATGGATATCTAGAGGAGAGCATTTACATGCAGCAGCCACTAGGGTTCAGAGAGCCTAGAATAGAAGAGAAGGTATGTTTACTACAGAAGTTGCTGTACGGGCTGAAGCAGTAGCCGAGGTAGTGGTACAAGCACTTCGATACCTTCATGAGGAGCATCGACCTTTCTAGGTATGAATTTGATCCTTGTGTGTATGTTCAATCTCTAGAGGATGGGTCTAGGATGTTCTTACTCTTGTATGTAGATGATATACTAATAGCATGTAAGAGTAAGAAAGTTGTGCAGGAATTGAAGGCTGCATAGTCTCAGAAGTTTGAGATGAAGGATTTTGGGCCTACGAGAAAGATCTTAGGCATGGAAATTCTCAAAGATCGGGATAAGAAGGTGCTGCATTTATCCCAGGATGGTTACATTTGAAAGATCTTAGAAAAAATTGGGATGAAAGAAGCCAAACTAGCAGTGTTGCCACTTGCCGATAATTTTAGACTTTTGAGGACTATGTCACTACAAATTGAGGAGATTTTAGATATGGAGAGAGTCTCATACACTGCTAATGTGAGAAGTTTGATGTACACCATGGTGTGTTGTAGGTAGGACATAACCCATGCAGTGAGTCAGGTGAGCAAATTCATGGTGCAACTTGGCAGGAAGCACTGGCGAGCATTGAAGAACATCTTCAAGTATTTGGTGGGTACAGTTGGAGTAGGTATCACCTATGGATAGTTGGAAGGTGTCGAGGGTTGGTCCAACATGTCCAAGAAGGCTCAAGGGCTAAGAGAAAGGTTCATGGATGCAGATTTTGGTGAAGATGTGGACACCCAATGTTTGATGATAGGGTTCATGTTTTGTTCGAGTAAAGGTCTCATTTCATGGAGATCATGCTTGCAGCTCATCACATCCTTATCCACCATTAAGGTGGAGTACATCAGTATTATAGAAGCTACAAAAAAGGCTTTATGGCTGAAGAGATTGGCGTTGGAGATGGGTCTTGCTCATAAGATCGTTAAGGTGTACTGCGATAGCTAGAGTGCACTGTTACTTGCTCAGAATTTAGTCTACCATGCAAGGACAAAGCACATTGACATCAGGTACCATTGATCGGAGAGCTCATGGAGGATGGTGAGGTGGAGCTAGTAAAGATTCATACCAAGGAGAATCTAGCTGATGCACTGATAAAGGTTTTTTCATGGGACAACTTTTACAGATGTGTGGCACTAATGCATTTAATGGATAGGAAGGAGTTGCCCCAAGCTTTAGTACATCAAGATGGAGATTGAAAGAGCAAGAATGGTTCTCCCAAGATTTGGGAGATCATGAAGGAGTCAAGATGGTGGCTCCTGGAGGCTTGGATCGGTTGAAGTTGTATCAACTGAGAAGGAGGGCTGATACACTATCGAGCTAGCTCAGATATAGGTCAAGCCAGCTCTGGCCAAAATCGAGCTAACTCTCTCAAACAAACAAAGAATGTGTATTCAAAAATCTATGGCTTGACGGGCGGTCGAGCCGACTCGAGTATTCGTCAAGCCAGCTCGGATAGGCGGATAGATGAGCACGGGTTTTCTTTGTTTGGTCTTGGATTGGATCTAATCCAAGGGGTCTTAAGGCCTGAGTTGAGAGGTATTAAGATGGCTAACTTATGTACAGGGCTAGGTCTTTAATCCTAGGGATGAGAGCTTGCAAGACTTGGGCTTGGATGAGTGCTTTCTTATATGAGTTAGCCTAGGAGAGTTTTTTAGGACGAAGTCATGTTGACTTAGGATGATTATATATATTTTGTATATATAATATTTTTGGTGAAGAGAATAGAAATTCCATTTCTTCCTGAAATCCTATTCCTATCTTTCTCTGGATTTGCCATCCATCTCTTAGTGTCTATTCATCAGGACGGTCGCCTCCTTCTGGTTAGAAGTCTTTGGTTGCTGGTTCTAGATCCTCTAATCTTCAGTGAATCAATCCTTTACATTGCAGTGGTTTCATAACCGTTGTCATAGACCTATGGCAATGGTTCTCAATGGCAGTGGTTCAAAAACTCCTATCATAGATCTATGGCAGTGGTTCAAGAACCATTGCCATAAGTTAGGTTATTTTTGCCCAACCCGCCACCAAATTAATTTTTTCTCTATCGATCGCTCTCTCTCCCTCCTCTCCATCATCGGTGAGGCTCCACCCCCTCCATTTTTTTTCGACCAATGCCGCCTTCTCCCCCACCACCTATTGGCTCCTCGGTCGTTCCAGCCGCTGGCTGCGCCACCTTTTCCCTCCTCCTCCTTCTTCCCTATCCTCTTCGCCACCTCCCCCTCCTCCTCTCTTCCCTCGACCTAGCCGCTGGCTCTGCCACCTTCCTCTCCCTTCTCTCTCTACTGTCTTCCCCGGCCAGCCCAGCCACCGACCCCTCCCTGCTCTCTCTCTTTCTTTCCTCTCTTCCCATGGCCCGATCCGCCCCCTCCTGCTCTCTCTCCTCTTTTTCTTGGTCGGCCTGACCGTCGGCCCCGACCCCTCCCTGCTCTCTCTCCTTTTCTCTCCTCTCTTCCCTCAACCCAATCCATACCCTCCTTCTATCTCTCTCCTATCTTCCATAGCCGATCTGGCTGTCGGCCCCAACCCCTCCCTGCTCTCTCTCTCTCTCCTCTCTTTTGCCAACCTGACCTGCCCCTTCCTACTCTCTCTCTCCTCTTCCCTCGACCCGACCCGCCCACCCCCTTCCTACTCTCTCTCTCTCTATCTCACTATCTTATGTCTCTCTCATTTTGCAAACTACCTCTAGCACCGCTGTCTTTCTATAGTGCCACCACCGGCGACCCTTGGAGCTCTCTATGCGACTCCCTCTTCATAGCCATAGGTATCACTTTTTAAAATTTTTTTATAATATTATTTATTAATCATTTATAATATTTATAATAATATTTATAATTTTTATTATAAATATTATAAATATTTATTATAAATATTATAATTATCCGTTGGTCGTTGGTTCGTGCCGACAGGTAAGAGAACTCTTATTGGTTGGTTCTTGACCATGCTGATGGATTTTGGATTAGGCCATGCCATATCGACGGTCGTGGACGGCCCTAGACCATGCCGGTAGCCTTAGGCCATGCTGTGTCGATTGCTGTGGATAGCCCTTGGGGTGTGTCGGTCGATAATGAAATCCCCACAGTGAGTTCTAGACCGTGTCAGTAGGCATGAGCTATGTTGGCCACTAAGAGAACCCTCACGCCTACCGACTGCTAATAGAAAGTAAAATTATTTATTGCTCATCCTTAATTATTTATGGATATAATTTATGTTATAGAATTGATATCTTATTGCTTTTGTTTATTGTATTACATAATGATAAATTCATCAATTGATTAGTGTACATAATCTCCAGCATCCGTACATTTATATTTTTTTTGTATGGATGGAAGAATTATATACAATGATCAATTGATTGTCTAATTTGGATAGTTTGAAAATTATAAATAATTCTCTAGGTAATTACAGTTTTTAAATGGTATGCTAAGGATTTTGAATAAAATTTTAGACAGCATTTTTCTTTTGTTCTCCCTACATGGGAGAACTAAGGAGAAATATTGCCAAAATTTTTTTTGATCCCTATTGCATATTGTTTGATTACTATAATGAATCTATAGAATTAATGTAATTTCTAAATGGTATAGGACCTATCTTTACTTGTTAGTTGATGATAGGATGCATTTATTGCATATCTAAAAATGATATTTATTAGGAGCGATGGTGATATCCATATTATAGATGCCACTAAATGATGATTTTAATATTTTGATAAAAATATTAGAATCTATTTATTAATACTCTACTAATATTATTGTTCAACATGTTATATTGGTTAATATTCATTAACATTGCAAGTCACGATGGCATCGAAACGTCATCTAGCTTTCACCCCCACCTCTTGACGAGTTATGCGGAGCTTCGCATCTAAGTCACAGGCGGAGCATACTCTATCCACGTCCGCATCAGCTATATAAAGATCACCAATATCTACTCCTCCATCAATATCTACTTTATCGGCATCTGAGCCTCCACCATCAATCACATCTTCGACACATGCTCCACCCATCGAAGAGTCTCCACTAGCATCCACGTCGTATGATCCCATGGCCAGTGAGTATACATTTTTATTGTATCATTTATTTATTTATTTTTATAATTATTGTCACTCTTATATATTTACATAATATATTTTTATTGCAAGTGCATCATCCAATAGGGTTTTTTTGCGGTCCTACATGCATGCAGCATGTATGGAACTACCAGCATTAGGTGATGGTGGACTATGATGTGGAGGGAAGGCTTGTAGGAGAGACCGCATGAGAGATGCATTTCTTTTTTGGAGTGCTTGTGAGGTAGTCTAACATCATTCTGGTCTACCCATAGACTGATGATTGATGGATGCTGGTATCAGGGACTAGGTATGGAAGGAGATATGTGTAAGCATATCTTAGTTATATTTATGCATTTGTTATTTTTATACTGTAAGCTCAGAAGTGGCACTTCCAAGTCTTGGAAATATGAGAAGATAGATCATGAAAAGATGGAAGCAAGTTAGAAAAAAAATCAGTGTCAATAGTAAAGTTCAGAAAATGGGCCGGCTCACTCTGAGACTGAGCCGACTTAGTTGGAAACTAGGTCGGCTCAGTCCAAAACTGGGTCGACTAGATCTCAGAAAAAAATTCAGACAGAAAGTAGCATTTTTGGGCTATTGACATGATACACAACTAGGTTGTCTTAGTCTAGGACTGAGCCGATCCAGTCCCAGGTTAGCCGGCTTAGTCTGAAATTGGGTCGGTTCAATTTTTATGGGTTATTATTTTATGTAGGTGGATTATTTAGATTTGAAGAGTTTTTCTATAATCTTGGACTTGATCCTTTGTAAAATATATATACTAGAAATAGGTTAAGATTGTAAGAGTGCTGAAATATACTAAATAAAAGCTCTTTTCTCTCAAAAATCTCTTCTTTTCTTCTTCTCTATTTCTTAATTTATTTGATCATGCTTCCATAGAGATCTCTAAGAAGTACTTCTTTGTTGCTTGGCTAATCACCAACGGCCACGTCGATCCATGTGGAAAGAGCGCATATTCCCAACATTTGGTATTAGAGCGGTGTTGCATGGAAGGAAGGAAGACACCTAGGATTTACTACATCCAGGATTTGTTGTATCAGGTTTTAGTTTAAAAACTTCTAGTTTGCTTCGTGGTTGTTTCTAGATTAAGGTAGAGATTGTTTATATGTAGGAACGGTGATACATAAATTTGGAAAGAGAATCTAAGGCTAGTTAGATCTTCTATGAAGGATAGTTTTACTGGTGTGTGATCATGAAGGGTGTTAGGGATCTATTCTTGATTTGTTTGAAGTCATAGGACCAATTGGATTCAAGGTAGATTTTGAGAAGTTCGATGGAAAGAAAAACTTTATCCTATGGCAACAAAGAGTAAAGAACTTATTAGTTTAGCAGAGGATTTACAAGGTCTTGACGAAAGAAAGGTCAAAAAAGATCAGTGCTGAGGATTGGAAAGAGTTGGAGGAAATTGCTTTTAGCACAATTTGGATATGCTTGGCTGATCAGGCTTTACCCAAGGTTTGCATAGAGACTACGGCAAAGGGGTTCTAGGAGAGACTGAAGAACACATACATGGGGAACAACATGACGAACAAGCTGTGGTTGAAGAAATAACTGTATAGTTTGAGGATGCTCGAAGGTGGAGATCTTGTTGCAGATATCCAAAAGTTCAATCAGGGGTGTTCTGAGGTGATGAGTTTAGATGTGAAGATTGACGAGGAGGATCGGGCATTACTGCTATTATGTTCTCTCGCAGGTTCGTATGATGGTCTCAAAACAACTCTAGTTTATGGGAAGGAGATCCTAAACTATGAAGAGGTTGTTGGTGTGCTTAGATCAAATGAGCAAAGAGAGAAGATCTGCAAGGGAGACCCTAAGTCTGAGATCTTGGTTGTGAACGAAAGATAGGAAGGATCAAAAAAGAAGACAAGAAGAAAATCCAAGGGCAGGTCAAAGTCTCACGATCAGAGGAAGATGACATTGAAATGTTATAAATGTCATCAGCTTGGACACCTGAGGAGAGATTATCCCTTTTTGAGATAAAGAAAAGAGAAGGCCAGCAATGGAGATGATACAGCTTCTGTGAGCAGTGGAGAAGATCTGCTAGTTGCATCAGATGGATCCATAGAGTATGATACTATGTGGATATTAGATTCAACATGCTCGCACCACTATATTTTTCATCGAAAGTGGTTTGTTACCAACCAGAAGGCCGATGATGGAAGTGTCAGCCTTGGAGATGATCATGTTAGATATATTGCCCTAGAAGCCAGAATTGGCTAACACTTGTAATATACTTCTAGGGCCAAAATTGTAATTTTGACTAATATCAATAAAATAGGTTATTTTCTATCACATATGTGTATTTAGTGTCTGTGATACATCCTTTGAGTTAATGGTAATGATAATTCATATTTTCAAGAGTTGAAAATTTAAGACATGAATAATCATTATTAACTCATAAATTGCTCCTGACCATAGGATCATCACGAGGATGGTGATTGATCCGGAAGATTGGTGTACAATCGCTTCTTCTTTAGTAGATGAGTCTTGAGTCTACGATGTGGAGACATCGAAGCGAGAGTATAGGTACTCGTTAGAGAATGGGGCACTGAGCGTGACCACCTCGAGTAGTCATTAGGAAGTCTACCTTCTCGTCAATGACTGACTCGATGCTGCCAGTAGTGTGTTTGATTCTTTGATCTGAGGTGCATCGTAGTTCAACTTGAGGTGTTATAGTTTGACTACACCATTACTCGTCTCCTAGCCATATGGATCCTGAGGTGTATGTTGGCTATAGCATGTTCATTTGTAGGAACTGGATGGCATCAAGATGGAATCTATCTACCTCGGTGGTAGAGGAGCAGCCCTATGATAATCATGAGAATCAAGTTTAGAAATCCATGGCCATGGTAGAGTGAAATAATAGAAAGAGTTTCTATTTAGATTTTCACATCGGACTCGAATCGAATGATTACATCATATGATAGAGACTAGGGTTTGACGAGTTTACCTTAACCCTAATCTAATCGGAGCTCAAGATAGAAGGACTGAATCATACAGGTAGCTGCACCAAGAGGTTCACATTCAGCTCTAATGGGTTGCCACCATATACTGCTAGGTGTCACTGGTAGATTTTGGGAGCAATTAAAATGATTTAGATGATCGATCATTCTAGCTGTTCGAATCAGAAGAGTTCTGATCCATCGAAAGGAGTTTCGATGATGTCGATGATAGAGATCATGACATATCCCATTACCATATAGAACTAAACCTAACTAGGTCACACAAATAAGGGTTTGAATTTGGTGATCATTAATTGAACTGATCCAGTTCAATTGATCTGAATGAGATTCAATTAGGTTCAAGGAAATCGTGCTAGCACTCGATTGAACCTAACGTTCTTCTTTTACTATCATAAATAAGTTGTCCTGTCTGAGCCAAAGAAGTTTGTGCTCAATTAGAGGCCTTCATATGGTCTGACTGGAGGTTGTCCAAGTCAGAAAAGGTTGTCTTATTTTGTAAGATATTACCTGCCATTTTTGGTCACCTGCCATTTCTTTTTCTTTGACTTTGGTCAAAAGTCTATCTTTGACTGGTCAAACATTGACCATTGACACTTTAACTTTTGACCACATGTCACATACCTATTGGAGAGCTGGTGGGGGCCTATCCCCCTACCAGAACCTGGCAAGGAGGAGGGTGCATGCCACCCTAGGCGTGTACCCAAGCTGGAGGCGCTTAGGAGTCCTTGTTGGATAAGGACTCCATCTCCTTTTTGGATTTCAATTAGAGTTCTTCTAAGAATCCAGTTTGACTGGTCTTACGTGCCCTCTAAGGAGGAATCTAGGGGACTCTATTCCCACCAATCAGATTTAGATCTGATTTCACAAAGGATTGTGATTGGTTGGGAAGAAGAGGAGTTGGATCATAGGTAGTCTATAAATAAGACCCTGCATCCAACTCAAAGATTTGATTAAATGAAGAGTTTCCATACGCCCAAAGGCCTTTTCTCCTCTCCTCCTCCATGCCAAAGCTTCTTCTCCCTCTCCTCTCTACGTCCAAAATAGTTTTGGAGCTTGGTTGGTGCGATCCAGATCAAAGAAAGGTGATCAAAAGCAAGAAGGCTGCACTGCTGCAAAGGACGACTGTTGATCTTCAAAAGGAGTTTTGAAGATCCTCCAGATCAGATCTAGATCTAATTTTTGGAGAAGTGATAGAGAAGAAGAGGATCTCTAGATCTAGCCTGAGTGGATACCGATAGAGGCCAGGCGCTTGCATGGCTAGATCCAGAATCTTCCGCTGCAAACAGGATCATCAACAGGATAATAGGATTACCCAAATCAGGTAAATTAATTTGATTTAATTTATCCTTATTTTATTTTATTTATTAAAATAATAAGAATTAGATCTAAAATATCCTAGATCTAATATAGATCAAAGAGAAATATTTTTGAAATATATCTCTTGATCTAATCAGATCTGAACGAACTTGGACCGGGAAATCAAAATTTTCCTTCAACTGGTATCAGAGCCATGGTTCTAAATTATTTAGATCTGATTTTAAATTTATTTTAATTAGAAAATAAATAATTTAGATGTACATGAGATGTGATTTAGATCTGAAATTAGAAAAAAATTAAAATTAAATGATTTGATCTAAGATTAGAAGATATATGCAGACTAGTTCTAGAATAGAATAGTTCTATAGAATAGTCTGCTGTTTTTGATTTAATCTGATTAAATCATATTTTTAATCCTTTATTTACTATTTTTTTGATTATTAAGTGTTTTATAATAACATCTAAAAATATTAAATAAAAATTATTAATTTGAAATATCATATGAGATATGATTGATGCATGTTAGACTAGTTGTAGAATAGTTCTACATAATTATCTAGAATTAGAATTTATTTTGATTAGATCAATTAAATCTAATTATTTTAGATTTTATTATGAGATAATTTAGATCTAAAAATATATGCATAATTTGATATATGAGATGTATGCAAAATATGTCATAATTAGATCTGATTATATAATGAGATATATGAATAGACTAAAACTATTTGTAGTATTGATGTTCCTGATTAAGGCGTTCCTCTTTGGTGTATCCGATCATAAAAATAAGAAGGATTTAAGGCGCTCCTCTCTTTTCATTCGATGGAGGTGTTCTTAGGATGTGTAGGGTGCTGCATGTTCGTCCTTAATCAGAAATCCAAAACTTACTTTCTGTCATAAACGCTAGATCCTGAAATCTAGGATTTTATTGTGTATTTTTGTGTTTTCCCTCTTAATTAAGAATTAAGTTTATGGAATATTAATTAGGTCTAAAATTGAGAATTTCAGATCTAGACGATATTCATATTACTGGGTTTGGCTTGGGTAGCTCAAATTAGGTCGTGAGCGTGTGATCAAACCGAATCAAGAGTTGGTTAGATGGGATAACATATGCTTAAATTGACAGCCTAATAGGGATTAAGTCTGTAGCTTTACGTAGGTCAAGAGTGTCGAGTCGATACGATCAAGCATAGGACCTAATTTCTAGGTGTAACTATCATTGCTTCATGCGCGCTCGTAGATCTCAGGAAATAGCTCTTAGGCTAACCCCATATTGCTGGTTCTCTCGCGCATATATATAAGTTTTCACTGTGTCATGTTCTAAGTGTGTAAAGTGTGTGTGTGCCACATCGTCGATAACGACTGATTTGTTAATTAGTACTTGTCTTCGTTGTATGCGTTTCTATAGTGGCTACTCGAGTTGATATAGATATATCCATTCCACTCCCGAGATCTACACTTACCTTCAATCTGATACTGACAAATAAGTGTCTGATCTGATAGGTGGTCAATAATCCGATAGCGCCTTAATCCCATGCACTCAGGTTGGATCTATATATTTGTTATGATAAGCAACCGTCTTAGTTGTATGTACATGATGAACCGGTTGCTCGTTTCTACAGAGCGGTCGTGGTAGGTGTCTATATATATAGCTCTAGAACATGCTGGGCCCTCCTGGGTTGATTGTTCCTACGACTGGATGATGGTGGCTCTGTTGCACCGGAGATGCAACCATGTCTATTAGGCATATGGATGCTATGGGCTGAAGGATTGAGTTGGGCTCAATATTCTGGATATGGTGAGAAGACTCAATTGGACCCAGTCTATGCACAATGGTGGGTACTGACTAACTAAGGAGTGGATCAATTATTCTGAATATGGTGAGAGATTCATAAATTTAGAGACAAATTTTGGGTTGCACCATGATTAGAGAATCATTGTTGAACAAGAAGTTTGTTCACTCATTGGCTAAAAACATCACCAATAAACTGTTAGGATCTCTCTCT
>QRFJ01004659.1:37811-70936 GCA_006176705.1 Cocos nucifera | reverse complement strand
ACATAGAGCCTGCTCCCTCACCAACCAAGGAATAATTTCATTTATGAATCTAGTTCCACAATAACAGCTATTATCAACATACACCTCAGCTTCCACATGGTAGGGGTCTCCACATGCTAGGAGAACCGAGTTATTGGTGTAGTCAAACTATAACAACCCTCAAGGTTGTGAAACCGAGCACCCAGCCAAAATAATACACCACCTACGAGCATCGAGTTAGTCATTGATGAGAGATAATTTAGACTTCCTAATACTAACTCAAGGTGGTCACGCAGTGCCCTCGTTTCCTCTAACAGTACCTGTATTCTTTGCTCCATGCTCCTCCACAGCATAAACTCAAGACTCCATCTACTAAGAGAGCGATTATACACAACCTTCTGGGATCAATCACCATCCTTGATGATCCTCCTATCGGGAGCATTATGATAATAATGATTATTCATGTTCTTAATTTTTCAACCTTGAAATATGAATTATCATTATCATTAACTTCAAAGGAAGTAGTACAAACACTAAATACAATAATGATAGGAAATAACCCATTTATTGATTATAGTCAAAATTATAATTTTGTCCAGAAGTGTATAAAAAGTTCAGCCAATTCTGACTTTCTAGGGCACATATATCTAACAGGTAGATGATTGGAGATCACGACAGTATCCCATTACCACATAGAACTGAAGCTAACGTAGGTCACAGAAAAAAAGATTGGATCTGATGTCATCAATTGGACTAACCTAGTTCAATTGCATATTGAATTAGATTCAATTAGGTTCAAGGAAAATCGTGCTAGCAACGAATTGGCCCTAAGGATTCTCCCTTTTTCTACATCAAAATTATCGTCACTGAGCCAAATAGTTTGTGCGCACTAGGAAACGTTTACCTGGTTGATTGGAGCTTGTCCAGTTAGAAAAGTAATTGTCTTAATTTATGAGATAAATTTGAGACAAAACCTGCCCATTTTTCATCACCTGCTAATTCTTGTCCTTGACTTTGGTCAAACATGACTTTTGATCCTTAGACATCTGCATGGTCATGCACTATTGAGATAGATAGATAAGGGATATCCCCAACTTAGATATTGGAAAGGAATGCGCACGGCCTATGCCATGGATAGGACGCTGGAAGTCCCGTACGGACGGACTCCAGGTTGCTCTAGGATTCAAACTAGGTGCCTCACTATTAGACTTATCAATCTAGGCACCACTCTTAAGGATGAATCTATTGGGTCTCTTATCTGTTGGATCAGGTTGATATCATCCCACCAATTAGATAGATCGAATTGAACAAAGCAGCAACGTGATTAGCTAGGTATGTTGCATGCATGGCGCATAGTCTATATAAAGAACCTATCTGTGCCAACTTTGGAAGAACTTTTTCTTAGCCACACCCTAGCTGCCCATCTCCATCTCTAAGCCATCTTTTCGTCCTCTGTCTCCTCTCCATGCCCAAGGAAGTTGGGCTTCAGAATTAGTCTGGTTTCAAGCAAGAAAAGACTGACGAGGAAAGGAAGAACAGCACTGCTGCAGATGACAACAGGATCTTCGAAAAGGATTTTGAAGATCCTCCAAAATTAGATCTAGATCTCATTTATAAAGACATTGATAAAGAAGGAAGAAATCTCCAGATTCCAGTCGATGGGATACGTAGTGTATGATTATTATGTGCCCTAGAAGCCAGAATTGGTGACACTGTAACACACTTCTAGGCGGCAAAATTATATTTGACCTGAATATCAATAAAAGCAATATTATATCACAAATTTGTATTTAGTTCTATGTGATTCCTCCTTTGAGGTAATGGTAATAATAATTCATATTTCAAGGAGTGAAAAAATTTAAGGACGATGAATTATCATATTAACTGCATAAAATGCTCCCACATAGGATTATCACGAGATGGTTGATCCAAAAGGTTGTGCTGTACAATCGCTTCTCTTTATAGTAGAGAGTCTTGAGTCTACGTATGAGATACAAGCAGAGCGAGAGTATAATACTCGTTAGGAGTAGAGAACGGGCACTGAGCTGACCACCTCGAGTAGTCATAGGGGTCTATTCTTCTCATCATGACTGACTCGATGCTTAAATAGGTGTCTGGTTCTTTGATCTGAGATGCATCGAAGTTCATCTGAGGTGTTATTAGTTTGACTACATCATATCGGTCTCCTAGCCATTCGAATCCTGAGGTGTATTTGGGCTATAGCAGTTATTGTAGGAACTTGGGATAGCATCCAAGATGGAATCTATCTACTCAGGTAGTAGAGAGCAGCAAACCCTATGATGATCATGAGAATCAAGTCCAAGAAGCCCATGGCCATGGCAGAGTGAAATAATAGAAAGAGTTTCTATTTAGATTTTCACATCGGACTTGAATCGAATGATTACATCATATGACCGAAGACTAGGGTTTGACGAGTTCACCTTAACCCTAATCTGATCGGGGCTCAAGATAGAAGAACTTAATCACACAGGTAGCTGCACCAAGAGGTTCGCATTCAGCTCTGATGGGTTGCCACCATATACTGCTAGGTGTCACTGGTGGATTTTGGGAGCAATTAGAATGATTTAGATGATCGATCATTCTAGCTGTTCGAATCAGAAGAGTTCTGATCCATCGAAAGGAAGTTTCGATGATGTCGATGATAGAGATCATGACATATCCCATTACCATATAGAACTGAACCTAACTGGGTCACACAAACAAGGGTTTGAATTCTGGTGATCATCAATTGAACTGATCCAGTTCAATTGATCTGAATGAGATTCAATTAGGTTCAAGGAAATCGTGCTAGCACTCGATTGAACCTAACGTTCTTCTTTTACTATCATAAATAGTTGTCCTGACTGAGCCAAAGGAGTTTGTGCTCGATCAGAGGCCTTCATTTTGATCTGACTGGAGCTTGTCCAAGTCAGAAAAGGTTGTCTTATTTTGTAAGACATTACCTACCATTTTTGGTCACCTGCCATTTTTCGTCCTTTGACTTTGGTCAAAAGTTGACCTTTGACTGGTCAAATGTTGACCATTGACACTTTGACTTTTGTCCACATGTCATGCACCTATTGGAGAGCTGGTGGGGGCTTGTCCCCCTGCCAGAACCTGGCAAGGAGGAGGGCGCAAATGCCACCCTTGGCGTGTGCCCAAGTTGGAGGCGCCCAGGAGTCCCTGTTGGATAGGGACTCCATCTCCTTTTTGGATTCCAATTAGAGTTCTCCTAAGAACCAACTTTGACTGGTCTTAGGCACCATCTAAGGAGGAATCCAGGGGACTCTATTCCCACCAATCAGATTTAGATCTGATTTCACAAAGGGTTGTGATTGGTTGGGAAGAAGAGGAGTTGGATCATGCATAGTCTATAAATAAGACCCTGCGCCCAACTCAAAAGAGCATTAAAATTCTCCATGCCCCAAGGCTGCCTCTCCTCTTCTCCTCCATGCCAAAACCCACCTTCTCCCTCTCCTCTCACATGCCCAAAAGGAGTTTTGGACCTTGGTTGGTGCAATCCAGATGAGAGAAAGGATGACTGAAAGCTAGAAGGCTGCGCTGCTGCAAAGGACAACTGCTGATCTTCAAAAGGAGTTTTGAAGATCCTCCAGATCAGATCCAGATCTAATTTTTGGAGATGTGATAGAGAAGAAGAGGATCTCTAGATCCAGCCTGAGTGGATACCGGTAGAGGCCAGGCACTTGCGTGGCTAGATCCAGAACCTTCCGCTGCTTACAGGATCATCAACGGGTAATAGGATTACCCACTTTAAGGTAAATTAAATTTGATTTAATTTATCTAAATTTATTTTAATTATTAAAATAATAAGAATTAGATCTAAAATATCTCAGATCTGATTAGGATCAAAGAAAAATTTTTTTTGAAATATATCTCTTGATCTGATCAGATCTGAACGAACCTGGTCCGGGAAATCAGGATTTTCCTTCAACTGGTATCAGAGCCAAGGTTCTAAAGTGTTTAGATCTAATTTTAAATTTATTTTAATTAAAAATAAGTGATTTTAGATGTCACATGAGATGTGATCAGATCTGAAATCAGAAAAAATTAAAATTAAATGATTTGGATCTAAGATTAGAAAATATGCATGACTAGTTCTAAAATAGAATAGTTCTATAGAATAGTCTTGCATATTTTTAATTTAATTTGATTAAATCATATTTTAGATCTATTTATTTACTATTTTTTGATATTATAATTATTATAATAACATCTAAAAAATAGTAAATAAAAATTATTTAATTTTAAACATCATATGAGATATGATTGATGCATGTCTAGACTAGTTGTAGAATAGTTCTACATAATTATCTAGATTAGAATTTATTTTGATTAGATCAATTTAAATCTAATTTTTTAGATTATTATGAGATAATTTAGATCTAAAAATATGCATGATTCGATACATGAGATGTATGCAAAATATGCCATGATTAGATCTAATTTGTATATGAGATATATGATATAGATCTAAAACTGTTTTGTAGTATTGCATGTTCCTGATTAAGGCGTTCCTCTTGGCCGTCCGGTCATAAGAATGAAGAAGGGATTTAAAGGCCCTCTCCTCCCATCCGATGGGGTGTTCTTATGATGTGTAGGGGTGCTATGCATTCGTCCTTAATCAGAAATCCAAAACTTACTTTCTGCAAAATCCTAGATCCTGAAACCCTAGGATTTATTGTGCATATTTTGTTTATGAACCCTACTTAATTAAAAATTAAGATTATGGAATATTAATTAGGTCTAAAATTGAGAATTTCAGATCTAAGACATATTCATAATACTGGGTTCGGGCTTGGGTAGCTCAATTAGGTCTAAGCGGTTGATCAAACCGAATCAAGAGTTGGTTAGATGGGATCAACAATGCTTAAATTGACCAGCCTAATAGGATTAAGTCTGGGTCAAGATCGAGTCACGATCAAGCAAGACCTAATTAGGCTCAGAGGTTAGAGTCTGGATTGTAGGCTAACCCAATTGGTTCTGGACTCAACAATTTGGTGTCTAAGGTAAGTTTGGCACATACGACCGACTGGATTTTTAATTGGAAGCTACTCGACCTGAATGCATTCTTGTACGAGTTAATGGCATATTCCTTCCACCGATCTCACTTACCTGGCCATATCTGTTGACACAGTTCTGATCTGAGGTGGTCAATAATCCGAGCTAACCCATGCCACTAGGTTAGTCATAATTGTTATGACTATGACAAGTCTAGTTTAATGAGACCTGAATCAATTCTCCCTAAGAAAAGATTAAGTCTGAGGTCTTCCACCATTGTAGATGTGCGGGCCCTTCCCGGGGTTGATTGTTCTCGGCTGGATACAGTGGCTCAGTTGCACCGGGAAGATGCAACCATGTCTATTAGGCATTGGATGCTATGGGCTGGAGGATGAGTTGGGCTCAATATTTTGGATACGGTGAGAGACTCAATTAGGAATCCAGTCTGTGCAAATGGTGGGTCTGACTTAACTAAGGAGTGGATCAATATTCTGGATACGGTGAGATTCATGAATTAGAGACCAAGTTTGGGTGCACCATGATTAGAGAATCATTGAACAAGAGTTGTTCACTCATTGGCTAACCCATCACCAATAACTGTTAGGTGAGGTGATGAGTCAGTTGGTGAGACCTTACCACCCACTAGAAATCATTAATCATGGAGATTTTTGCATCTCTACAGAGGGAGTGTAGGGATCCGAGAAAATAGTGGGAGCTAATTTGTTTAAAAATAAAATTTCTAAATAAATTGGTCAAGTCATAATTACAGTATCTAACTAGAATCTTTGACTCTCTACAGGAAAAATGTCTGCGTCCAACCCATTGGCACGTATCCTGGACACACATAGACCTGAACCCAATTATAAAGATTGGCTCAGGAACTACAAAATTCATTTTGGGTTTCGAGAAGTTAACCCATGTATTGGACCAGGACCCTCCCACCTTACCAGCCCGTCCATCCACTGAATAGAGAGCATCTCTGAAAAAATGGATAGACGAAGATAATAAGGCCAGATATTACATGTTGGGCTCGATGTCTGATGAGCTCCAGCGCCAACATGAAGATATCGGGACTGCTCGCCAAATGTTGGCTCACCTGCAGGAGATGTTTGGTGAACAGAGTCGCGCAGCCAAGTATCAAGTCACGAAATGACTTTTTAAGGCTAAGATGCGTGATGGGCAGTCAGTCCAAGATCACTGTCTGATGATGATCAAGGACATGGAAGAGCTTGAGAAGCTCGGTGTGAAGTTAGACTTGGATCTGCAGAACGATATTATTCTGCAATCCTTGACTGATGCATATGGGCAATTCATCATGAATTACCACATGCATAAACTTCAAAATTCCTTGGCCGAATTAATGAATATGCTGGTCACCGCTGAGCTTTCTATGAAAGGTTCTAAAGGCTCAGTTCTTGCTATGGAACGGACTTCTTCCAAAAGAAAGTCTTATGGAAAGAAAAAGAAGTCTGCAAAAAAGCAGAAGGTGGAAGGAATCAAAGAAGAAGAAGGCAGAGCCGAAGAAGAAAAAGGCCGATGTCAAAGGAAAGTATTTCCATTGCAACAGCGACGGCCATTGGAAGCGGAACTGCCCTACTTACCTGGCCACCCTGAAGAACAAGAAGGAAGGTCCTTCTGGAGGTATGCTCGTTATTGAGTCTAACCTTACGGTTTCTTCTGCATCCAGTTGGGTGCTTGACTCTGGTTCTAGTGCTCATCTGTGCACTTCCATATGCAGGGTCTTGAGGATAGCAGGAGGCTGAGGGATGGAGACATGATCCTACGCATCGGTAATGGAGCAAGAGTTGCTGCAGTAGCCGTGGGAACATACCCTCTTCGATTACCATCTGGTTTAGACTTAGTTTTGAAAGACTGTTATTATGTGCCTGCAGCTAGCAGGAATTTGATTTCTGTTTCATGCTTAGCACAAGAAGGCTATGTGATTACCTTCTTTAAGGACCATTGTAACATTCTTTATGAAAGAAATAAAATTGCAAATGGTTTCCTTATTAATGGTCTTTATCAGCTACATATTGATGTACCTGTTCTAACTATCGAGCAAAACGTGAATGCCAAACGACCTAGGGATAGTCCAAAATGATAGATATCTATGGCACCTGAGATTAGGTCATATAGCAGAAGATAGGATCAACAAATTGGAGAAAAATGGGCTATTGAGTCCATTGACTTTCGAGTCATATCCAACTTGTGAATCTTGTCTTCAAGGCAAAATGACTAAACTCCCTTTTGTTAGGACATGGGGAGAGGGCCACAGATCTCCTTGCCCTAGTACATACTGATGTGTGCGGCCCATTTGATGTGCCGGCTAGAGGCAATTTTGTCTACTTCATTACCTTTACCGATGATCTGTCTAGGTATGGGTATGTGTATCTTATGAGACACAAGTCTGAAGCTTTTGAAAAGTTCAAAGAATTCAGACATGAAGTAGAAAAATAAACTGAAAAACCCATTAAGGTTCTTCGATCAGATCGAGGAGGTGAATACCTTAGCCAGAAATTCCTAGACTATCTCAAGAAAAATGGCATAGTCTCTCAATGGACTCCACCAGGAACACCTCAACTCAATGGGGTTTCAGAATGGAGAAATCGGACTCTATTGGATATGGTTCGATCCATGATGAGCTTCACAGACCTCCCTGATTTTCTTTGGGGACACTCATTGTTAACTTCAATTTATCTACTGAATAGGGTTCCCTCTAAAACCGTTCCTACCACACCGTATGAGATATGGCACGGTAAGAAACCAAGTCTGAGTCATCTCAGAATTTGGGTTGTCCGGCTCATGTCAAAAGACAACAAGCGGACAAGTTAGAGTTTAGGTCCTTTAGAGCTCGATTCATAGGATATCCTAAAGAGTCATTAGGATACTATTTCTACATTCCAGAAGACCACAATGTGATTGTGAGTCGACATGCCATCTTTCTTGAAAAATAGTTTATTCAAGATAGCGGCATTGGAAAGCAGATTAAGCTTGATGAGAAAGTCTCACAAGTACAACGAGCTAAGGACCAATTGGAACCAAATCAGGTTGAGCCAATAAGAACACTACCTCCTCCACCTCGTAGATCGGAAAGAGTTTCCCATCCCCCTGAAAGATACTTAGGTATTATTTCAGAGGAAGTAGAGAAAATGTTCCTCGTAGGTAATGGTGCTCATGGTGATGATCCCAAAACCTACAACGAGGCGATATCAGATATCGACTCCGAGAAATGGCTAGAGGCAATGCAGTCAGAAATTGACTCGATGCACTCAAACCAAGTCTGGACCTTGGTAGATCCACCAGAAGGTATAGTACCTATTGGGTGTAAATGGATCTTCAAGAGAAAGATTGGTGCAGATGGGAATGTGGAGACATTCAAGGCTAGACTAGTGGCAAAAGGTTATAGTCAACGCGAAGGCATTGACTATCAGGATACCTTTTCTCCAGTGGCTATGCTAAAATCCATCCGCACATTGCTTGCCATTGCAGCCTATTTCGATTATGAAATATGGCAAATGGACGTGAAAATGGCATTCTTAAATGGATATCTTGAGGAAGATATCTATATGGAACAGCCGCTAGGTTTCACATCCAGTGATACTGATCACAAGGTTTGCAAGCTGCAAAGGTCCATATATGGACTTAAGCAAGCATCTCGGAGCTGGAACACTCGTTTCAATGATGTGATCAAAAAGTTTGGTTTCATCAAAAATGAAGAGGAACCATGTGTCTTCAAAAAGGTCAGTGGGAGCGCTGTTGTCTTCCTCGTATTGTACGTGGATGACATCCTCCTTATTGGGAATGATATTCCCATGATGACAACAGTCAAATTATGGTTGTCCAAGGAATTCTCCATGAAAGACCTAGGTGAAGCATCCTTTATTCTAGGAATTAAGGTCTATAGGGATAGACCGAATAGGATGCTAGGACTTTCACAGAAGATGTACATAGAGGAAAGTACTAAAGAGGTTTAGTATGGAAAACTCTAAGAGGGGATTAATACCCTTCAGACATGGTATTCATCTTTCCAAGAAGATGTGCCCTAGCACACCTGAGGAAATAGAACGCATGAGCAAGATCCCTTATGCTTCTGCAATAGGGAGCCTCATGTATGCCATGCTATGTACACGACCTGATATAGCCCATGCTGTGAGTGTCACAAGCAGATATCAGTCAAATCCAGGTGAAGAACACTGGACTTCTGTGAAATGTATCCTTAAGTACTTGAGAAGAACTAAGGATATGATGTTGGTCTTTGGTAACGGAGAACTCCAAGTCCAGGGATACACAGACTCGGATTTCATGTCCGATATAGATGATCGAAAGTCGACATCTGGGAGTCTGTTTGTGTGCAATGGTGGTGCTGTCAGCTGGAAGAGTTTCAAGCAAACCATGATAGCAGATTCCACCATGGAAGCAGAATATATCGCTGCATCAGAGGCTGCGAAGGAAGCATTCTGGTACAAGAAGTTTGCTGCAGAAATTGGAGTAATGCCATCAGATGCCATTCCTCTATACTGCGACAACAATGGCGCCATAGCCCTTGCTAAGGAGCCGAGGTCTCACCAGAAATCCAAGCACATTGAGCGGCGATACCACCTCATCCGCGATTACCTCGAGAAGGGTTATGTCGAGGTCAAGAGAGTCAACTCCGCAGATAATGTGGCAGACCCACTTACAAAGCCGTTGGGCCAACAGAAGATCGAAGCCCACCTTGAGAAGATGGGACTTAGACTTGTAGCCAATTGGCTTTAGGATAAGTGGGAGATTGTTAGATATATGTGCCCTAGAAGCCAGAATTGGCTGACACTTGTAATACACTTCTAGGGGCAAAATTATAATTTTGACTAATATCAATAAAATGGGTTATTTTCTATCACATATGTGTATTTAGTGTCTGTGATACATCCTTTGAGTTAATGGTAATGATAATTCATATTTTCAAGAGTTGAAAATTTAAGACATGAATAATCATTATTAACTCATAAAATGCTCCCGACCATAGGATCATCACGAGGATGGTGATTGATCCTGGAAAGGTTGGTGTACAATCGCTTCTCTTTAGTAGATGAGTCTTGAGTCTACGGTGTGGAGACACCGGAGCGAGAGTACAGGTACTCGTTAGAGAACGAGGGCACTGAGCGTGACCACCTCGAGTAGTCATTAGGGAGTCTACCTTCTCGTCAATGACTGACTCGATGCTGCAGTAGTGTGTCTGGTTCTTTGACCTGAGGTGCATCGGCAGTTCACCTTGAGGGTGTTATAGTTTGACTACACCATTACTCGATCTCCTAGCCATTCGGAACCCTGAGGTGTATGTTGGCTATAGCATGTTCATTGTAGGAACTGGATGCATCAAGATGGAATCTATCTACCTCGGTGGTAGAGGAGCAGCCCTATGATGATCATGAGAATCAAGTCCAGAAGCCCATGGCCATGGCAGAGTGAAATAATAGAAAGAGTTTCTATTTAGATTTTCACATCGGACTTGAATCGAATGATTACATCATATGACCGAAACTAGGGTTTGACGAGTTCACCTTAACCCTAATCTGATCGGGGCTCAAGATAGAAGAACTTAATCACACAGGTAGCTGCACCAAGAGGTTCGCATTCAGCTCTGATGGGTTGCCACCATATACTGCTAGGTGTCACTGGTGGATTTTGGGAGCAATTAGAATGATTTAGATGATCGATCATTCTAGCTGTTCGAATCAGAAGAGTTCTGATCCATCGAAAGGAGTTTCGATGATGTCGATGATAGAGATCATGACATATCCCATTACCATACAGAACTGAACCTAACTGGGTCACACAAACAAGGGTTTGAATCTGGTGATCATCAATTGAACTGATCCAGTTCAATTGATCTGAATGAGATTCAATTAGGTTCAAGAAAATCGTGCTAGCACTCGATTGAACCTAACGTTCTTCTTTTACTATCATAAATAGTTGTCCTGACTGAGCCAAAGGAGTTTGTGCTCGATCAGAGGCCTTCATTTGGTCTGACTGGAGCTTGTCCAAGTCAGAAAAAGGTTGTCTTATTTTGTAAGACATTACCTGCCATTTTTGGTCACCTACCATTTCTCGTCCTTTGACTTTGGTCAAAAGTTGACCTTTGACTGGTCAAATGTTGACCATTGATACTTTGACTTTTGTCCACATGTCATGCACCTATTGGAGAGCTGGTGGGGGCCTGTCCCCTGCCAGAACCTGGCAAGGAGGAGGGCGCACGCCACCCTTGGCGTGTGCCCAAGTTGGAGGCGCCCAGGAGTCCCTATTGGATAGGGACTCCATCTCCTTTTTGGATTCCGATTAGAGTTCTCCTAAGAACCAACTTTGACTGGTCTTAGGTGCCCTCTAAGGAGGAATCCAAGGGACTCTATTCCCACCAATCAGATTTAGATCTGATTTCACAAAGGTTGTGATTGGTTGGGAAGAAGAGGAGTTGGATCACGCATAGTCTATAAATAAGACCCTGCGCCCAACTCAAAGAGCATTACAATTCTCCATGCCCCAAGGCTGCTTCTCCTCTCCTCCTCCATGCCAAACCCACCTTCTCCCTCTCCTCTCCACATCCAAAAGGAGTTTTGGACCTTGGTTGGTGCAATCCAGACGAGAGAAAGGCGACTGAAAGCTAGAAGGCTGCACTGCTGCATAGGACAACTGCTGATCTTCAAAAGAAGTTTTGAAGATCCTCCAGATTAGATCCAGATCTGATTTTTGGAGATGTGATAGAGAAGAAGAGGATCTCCAGATCCAGCTGAGTGGATACCGGTAGAGGCCAGGCACTTACGTGGCTAGATCCAGAACCTTCTGCTGCTTATAGGATCATCAACGGGTAATAGGATTACCCACTTCAAGATAAATTAAATTTAATTTAATTTATCTAAATTTATTTTAATTATTAAAATAATAAGAATTAGATCTAAAACATCTCAGATCTAATTAGGATCAAAGAGAAAAATTTTTGAAATATATCTCTTGATCTGATCAGATCTGAACGAACCTGATCTAAAAAATTTGGATTTTCCTTCAGGTAGAGGCCAGACACTTGCATGGCTAGATCTAGAACCTCAGGCTATCAGCAGATCATCATCGAGTAATCGAATTACCCATATCAAGGTAAAACTAATTTAGATTTAATTTAATTTAATTTTTTTATTTATCGAATCATAAAATTAGATCTGAAAAATATCAGATCTGATTTGGATCTAAGAGAAAATTTTTGAAATATACCTCTTGATCCAATCAGATTTGAACGAACCTAACCCAGAAAATCAGGATTTCTCCTTCAAATATCATGTTCCTTGTGTTCAATCACCCAATTCGCCATCTACCTGGAGGTATCGGGCCATTGAAAAATTGCTTTTAGAGGTTGGTCTATCAGATGATTACCAAGTGGGCTTGGAAATATGGTCAGAAGCCACCATGCAGTGGTGACGAGTGCATAGATCATTTTCTCAGCCTTTAAGTACTTGATCTCCACATCCTAGAGGAGCTTGCTATTGTAGTAGATTAGCTTTTGGCTTTCGACATCTTCTCGGATGAGCATTGAACTTGTTGACCTTAGATTGATTTTAATGATAACAAAAGCATTTGAGTATAGATTGTTAAATTACTAACATTGTTTGTGAGGATGTATAGTTGTATATCTCAAAAGCTCATAAATTCTAAACCCATAAATTACACCTTTCAAGAGGTTATAATGAAGATTAAATTAAGGTAAAAAGATAAGTCTAGCCTACAAATTAATTTTAAAAAAAAGGTTAAAATAGTCTTTGGCACACATGGCACGCAAACTAGGCCAATCCAGTCTGAAACTAAGCCAACCTAGTCTTAGTGGAAGCAAAAGATAGAAAGTACAAAAAATCAGATTTTCAAGATCCAGAGGATTGAGCCGATCTAGCTAAAAATTAAGCCAACCCAGTTTGGATTGTGCTGACTTAGTGACTGTAACGGCTAGTTTTCTACACTACTTTAAATGGCTAGTTTTTCATTCCAATGGCTGTTTCAGCCCTTCCAATGGCCAAAACTCCTTCATCAACCACTTTCAAGCATATAAAAGGCTAGAGACTCAATGAAGAAAGAAGATAAGAAGATTTAAAAAGAGAAAATATCATTTCTTTGAGGGAATATTGAATATCATTTAAAAGAGAGAGAATAGAGAGGAATCAAGCTTTTAAATCAGAAGGCTTCCAAGAGGATTTATCTCCATCATCTTCTACATCCTCTCAAGCATCAAGAAGAAAAGTGAAGCTTCAAAAGAACACATATTCAACCACTTCTTCGAGCTCCAAAAGAATTTTCCTTTTGTTTTCTTTCTTGTGCTAAATTTAATACTTCATATTTTTATTTCTTTACAAGTTTCTTAGGAGAAAAGAAACTTGGGTATTAGGCCCGTCCAAGCCCAAAATTAGATTTTATAGTTTTGGTTGGTGAGCCCATGAAATCAACTGGATTGATAGTAATTCCAAAAAAACTATCGATGTAGGATTGTGGTTGGTAAGCCTGGCAAAATCAACTAAATTTATTTATGATCCTGGGTTAAAACAAATGCACTATAATCTGGGATTATAGTGGAATTTTTAAGGAGAGCTTGGAGAGTGCATGTAGGTGCGGTGTTACACTGAACCACTATAAAATCTTTATGCATTTATGCTGTATTTTCTTTTCTATTGCTTTACATATCTTGTATATTTTAAATTGCTAATTACTAACTAATTTGGATTAACTCCTTCTTAAGATCATTCACACTTGATTTTGTTGCATACACTAATTAATTTTATTGAATTGAATTATGTTAAGCACATACTTGTGTAGAGTTAAATTTGGCCAAAAATTTTATAAACTCAATTCACCCTCCCTCTTGGGTAGTCATACCTGGGCAATAATTGGTATCAGAGCAGGTGCTCTGATTTTTTTTATTTTATTTTAGAGTTAAAGATCTTATGGCTGATCCATTTAGTTTCTTATTTAATGAAAGCCATTCCATAGATAGACCTCTATTATTAAATGGATCAAATTATATATATTGGAAAGCTAGAATGAAAATCTTCATACAATCACATGACTATGATTTTTGAAAGATTATAATCAATGGCCCATACACATCCAATGCATTGATTAGTGATGAAGAAATAATCCAACTAAATGCTAAGACTTTAAATATATTTTATTGTTCATTAGATGTAAATGAGTTCAATCTAATTTCTTCTAACATTTCACCAAAAGAAGTTTGGGAGAAATTGAAAATAACTTATGGGAGAGAAAGTCAAAAAGAAATATTAAGCTTCCATGAAGAGAATGAAACTCTTCCCAACATATGCCTCATGGTTCATGAGGATGAAAAGAAAAAGAAGAAAAACAAACAAAAGAAAAAGAAAGCATCAATTAAGGAGGAGCAAAGCAAGGAAAATAAAAATGAAAAAGAGAAAGAAAGTGCTATAAATCTTTGTCTCATGGCTAATGAAGATGAGGTAAATTCTAAAAATTCTTTCTAATTTATATTCGATGAATTATATGAAGCCTTCAATGATCTAATGGATGAATATAAAAAGTTAAAGCTAAAAAATAAGAAGCTTAAAAGTTTAAATATATCTTTATTTAAAAAAAAGAATAAGATTTTGATGAAAAAAGATAATCTTTTGAAAGAAAAAAAATACTGAATAATGAGAAGAATAAGTTTATAATTGAAAAGGATGAATTATTGAAGGAAAAGAAATCTTTGATTGAAGAAAATAAAAAATTATCAAAATCTAAAAAGTTCTTAGTTGAAGAAAAAGAAAAGCTCTTAAAATCTGAAAAATCTGTTTTGAAAGAAAATGCAAAACTAAGAAAAAAGATTGAAAATTTAAAATCTATGCTTGAAAAGTTTACACTTGGATCACAAAAGCTTCAAGCAATATTGAACAATCAAAAAGCTATTTTCAATAAAGCGGGAAATGGCTACAATCCTTTAAGAAAATAAAAATTTATCAGTAATATGTTTACTAGAACTTCACATAAAAATTATTCTATAATTTGCTTTAAATGCAACCAAGTTGGCCATAAAATTTTAGATTATAATATTAAAAGAATTGACCAAACTTTAATTAAATAAATTTAGATTTCAAAAGGAACCAAATGCTCTAATCTTCATGGACCCAAGATGACTTAGGTACCAAAAGTTATGAAGTGATATTTGCAAGTATGCCAAGCATCTAATAAAATGAAAGAAGCAAATTCTTAAGGAATGGATGCTTAGGACTCAAAATGGATGGATGATGATACTTGGTAAAAGCTAAACTTATTTTAACATCTCACCATCAATGATTATTAAAATTATTTTACTAAATTTATTGATAATATGATTTCTTGCCTTGAATATTTTTAATGTATTATCAAAAATTATTATAATTAATAGATTTTGATGACTTCTCAATGCTTGCAATGATCTTATACTATAGCTTGAATAATTTAACTTTAAAAACAATATAATTCTTTCGATATATCATCTTAATTGATTAAGCATAAAATTTTCACTCTAAATTTAGCATGTTAGATTGATTTTGATGATTTTATCATTGCTTAAAATTATCATACTCCATGAATAGAAAGTTTAATTTATTGAATGTATTGATTTTAATGATTTGCTAATATGTATGCATATGATAACTCTTTTCATGCTTTGATAAGTGCGATTGATTTTGATGCTAGTAATAATTAAAATATTTTGATTTTTAAATTAATATACTCTCTTCTATATATCATGCTATGGATGAAATGGTTTATCTTAAAATTTAGTATGATATCTTAAGCCTCCCCATATCAATTTTATAATTAATGAATTTAATTTAAAAAAATATTTAATTGGGTGTGAATGTTTTAATTGCTAAACCCATAAGAGAAACTAATTTTTATCATTTCTTATAAGATGCTAAATTATCAAAATTCAAAAATACATATCTTTTCTAAATCTATAATTGCTTGATATTTCTTAAGAAAAGAAAGAGATAATCTCTTTGAATAATAACCAAAATTTTCTTTATAATTTATCTTGACTAATTTACTAATATCAATTTAAATTGGTTTATTATTCAATGTCTTCAAAACTATTTGATTTGAATTAATTCATCTTTACCAATTCAAAACTAAAATCATTGGTATCAAGCTAAATTTGGAAATTGATCTTTAAATGATATTGAACTGACAAAAGAATCAAGATTTGGTCTAAATTTTAGTTTAATTGGTATCAATGGTATTATTCTTGTCCTGCATTTTATTACATTATTCTTGGCAAAGGAATTAAATATAATATCTTAAATCTATTTCATATTGTTATACTCTTGAAGTGATACCATTTGAGACAAATTCAAAGAATTTCATATTTTTTCTAAACTTAATTAAGTGATATTTCTTATGACAAAAAAAATCTAAATTTAAATAGAATATTTTTTAATTACTTGCCATTCTTTTTCGATGTTCTTGATGTTTGTTCTTACTATATACATCTTTTTGTAAACATCCTTTAAATTTAATTTAAAAGATTAAAAAAAATTGGTGTCTTCTTGAGTAAATATTATGTTTGATTGATATTTGGATTCATTAATGCTTAATTCACTCAATTGATACTTATACCTTTAAATTTTGTTTAATTTTAAAATGACTTTATTTGCAAAAGTAAGGAAGAAAAATTACTAAAGAAGAAATGATCGTTTAATTGAAAATGACTTTAAAATTAAAATTACCTTTGAAATTTAAAAATTTTGAATTTAATGATTAAATATGCTTGAGTAGAAAGAAAAAGAAAAAAAAAGTTGAAAGATAAAATAATCTAGCCATAATTATGAAAAATAGGAGATAATATTATTGAAATATTAAAGGAAAAATAAATTCTTAGTATCTCCAAAATAAGGAGAGAAATACTTTTTTATCTTGATTTGATTGAAAATTTTGATTAATTTACATTAAAAAAAATAAATTTTAATTTTAAATTCTTAATCAATTACTTTATGAGCTTCTTAAATTCATGTATTTATTCAATTTGATATGTATCATTTCACAGTCTAATCATTCTTGATAATTAATTAGAGTTAAATTAAATTAAAATATAATCTTACTCCAAGAATTGAATTTGATATACACTTCTAATTTTGAAACTTGTTTGAAAATCTGAATATAATAAAGAACTTTTGATGTGCTTTGCAAATCCTTGTAAAATCTATTATATCAAAGTAATTTTTATTCAAGAAATGAATTTGAAAATGTTACTTTCATATGTTTTGATGCTATCATTAATTTGCTCAATTCATTATTGATACATGTCTTTTCTAAATTTAAATGATGGATTTTTATTAAGCAAAGGAAAGAACGAATATTGATGTGCATATTATGCTTAATTTTATATTCAAATCTTTTTAAAAGCTTTATTCTTCTTAAAGCTTTCAAGTGCATATTTAAAAATCTGATAAAAAATTATATTCATTCAAAAAGAGGAAAACCTTTGATATTTAAATTCAAGCCAATTTTTGAAAAGAAAAAAATATTTTAAGCATATTTTGAATCAAAAAATAAGTTTTCAAAGGAAAGAAGATTCATTTGAATTAATTTTCTAAATTTGATATATCTCACATTTTGATACATTCTAATATATTATTGATTTTGATGATTTTTTATTCAACCTTCCCTTGAGCTTTTTGATACTTTCAAAAAGGGGGAGAGGAATTTTGAATATATGCTTAATGAATTAATTATTAAGATACTCATCAATTTGATGCTTGAAATATTAATACTCATTCATCTGAAATGAGTATATGAAATATGTGTAATGTACTAAATATATGCAATGAATTAAAGACTAATTAAGAACATTCACGAAGTATGCACTTATGTATTTGATCTAATACTTCATGATACATATTGGTAAAATGCATTGAAATACATCATCTATTTTTATTGTACATATACTCAAAGTTTTATCATTATTAAAAAAGAAGAGATTGTTGACCCTAGATTGATTTTGATGATAACAAAAACATTTGACTATAGATTGTTAAATTACTAACGTTATTTATGAGGATGTATAGTTATATATCTCAAAAGCTCACAAATTCTAAGCCCATAAATTACACCTTTCAAGAGGTTATAATGAAAATTAAATCAAGATAAAAAGGCAAGTCTAGCCTATAAATTAATTTGGAAAAGAAAGGGTCAAAATAGTCTTTGACACACGAAACGTAAACTAGGCCGATCCAGTCTGAAAATGAGTCGACCTAGTCTTAGTGGAAGCAAATGATAGAAAGTATAGAAAGTTAGATTTTCAAGGCTCAGGAGACTGAGCTGACCTAATTGAAAATTGAGCTGACCCAATTTAGACTGAGCCGACCGAGTGACTATAATGGCTAGTTTTCTACACTATTTCAAACGGCTAGTTTTTCACTCCAATGGCTATTTCAGCCCTTCCAACGGTCAAAACTCCTTCATCAGCCACTTTCAAGCATATAAAAGGCTAAAGACTCAATGGGGAAAGAAGATAACAAGATTTTAAAAAAAAAATTATCATTTCTTGCAGAAAATATTGAATATCATTGAAAAGAGAGAGAATAGAGAGGAATCAAGCTTCTAAATCAGAGGGCTTCCAAGAGGATTTATCTCCATCATCTTCTACGTCCTCTCAAGCATCAAGAAGAGAAGTGAAGCTTCAAAAGAGCACATATTCAGCCACTTCTTCGAGCTCCAAAAGTGTTTTCTTTTTGTTTTCTTTCTTATGCTAAATTTAATACTTTGTATTTTTATTTCTTTATAAGTTTCTTTGCAAAAAAGAAACTTGAGGATTAGGCCTGTCCAACCCCAGAATTAGACTTTGTAGGTTTTGAATGATGAACCCATAAAATCAACTGGGTTGATAGTGATCCTTGAAAAACTATCAGTATAGGATTGTGGTTGATGAGCCCAGCAAAATCAATTGAATTTGCTTGTGATTCTATGTTAAAACAAATGCACTGTAATCTAGGATTATAGTAAAATTTTTAAGAAGAGCTTGGAGAGTGGACATAAGTATGGGGTTGCACCTAACTACTATAAAATTTTTGTACATTTGTATCATATTTTCTTCTCTATTGCTTTACATATATTATATGCTTTAAATTGCTAATTACTAACTAATTTAGATTAACTCCTACTTATGATCATTCACACTTGATTTTTTTGCATATACTAATTAATTTTATTGAATTGAATTAAGTTTAGCACATACTTGTGTAAAGTTAAATTTGGTCAAAAATTTTATAAATTCAATTCACCCTCCTCTTAGGTAGCCATATCTGGGCAATAGAACTGATAGCGACAAGGGAGACTGATAAATATAAATATAAATCCTCACCTATCATTGGTTTAGAGAGTAGCAGGGGTGATCCAAGGTAATGTTTGAGCTCATTGAATGCTACTTGGCATTCTTCTAGCCACTCAAACTTTCTCATTTGTTGAAGGATTTTGAAGAATGGAAGGTACTTTTTGGCTGATCTCGAGATAAATGGGCTTAGAGCAACCACGTAGCCTATCAATTGTAGCACATTCTTCTTCACCCTAGGGGGCTTCATTTCCATCAACGCCTAAATCTTCTTCGAGTTTGCCTCGATCCTGCACTGGGTCACCATAAATCCTAGGATCTTTCCTGAGATCATGCCAAAGGTGCATTTATTTGGATTAAGCTTCATTCAGTTCTATCTTAGCTCATCGAATGCTTCCTCCAGGTTAGCAATATGACAATTGGCATCAGTGCTCTTAACCAACATGTTATTATTGTAGACCTCCATGTTGCACCTTATCTAGTGTTAGAACATCTTGTTGACAAGACATTGATATGTTCCTCCTACATTTTTTAACCGAAAAGGTATAATTTTGTAATACTACAAACCTTTATTTGTTATCAATGTGGTCTTCTCCTCATCTTCGAATGCCATCTAAATCTAGTTGCAATTAAAGGAACTAGATCTAGGGTTTTACATGTAGATCTTGAAAACTTTTTCAAAATCTTATAGTGGAAGATTTAATTAAATCAAATATTTATTTAAATAAACATGTAAATACCTAGATCTCAGATCTATTACATGATCAAGGCATGATATTAAATCTAAAATTAAAATCAAATAAGAAAGTAAAAGGTTGATCAAATCAACCTAGATCTACACCACATCGAATGTAGGTATGAAGTTAATAGATCAGATCTATTATCTGAGTAAGTTAGACGTTCTAACTTACTGATTTAGGCTTGAGGATAAAGTCATGAGCTGCACACACGTTCGACCTCTAGAAGTCATCCACACAAGCCTATGATCTTTGATTTGAAGTTCAATGTAGAAAATCAGCACAGCATGCTAGTACTATGGTGATCCTTATTCGACGGTCGATCTGATGCTCTCTTCTTCAAAATTTTGACTCTCTAAAATATAAAAAGAAAAATGAGAGTTTACTGATCTGAGACTCTCTCAGTAAAACCTCAAAAAAAAAGAGGAGAGATTGAAAAAAAAATAGCCCTAAAAGAAGATCCTCTTCTTCTTCTCTTTTCTCTAACCTAGACACCTAGTTTAATGCCTATAGAATCCCCATGCGTAAGGACCCTCTGAAGAGAAAATCATGTTTTATGGATCAGATTTGTTTAGATCTGATTTGATCAAGAGGGATATTTCAAAATTTTTTCTCTTAGATCTAAATCAGATCTGAGACTCTTCAGATCTAATTTTATCAACCTGATAAAATAAAATAAAATAAAATTAATTAAATCTAATTTAATTGCATATTTGTTATGGATAATTCTATTATCCTATGATGATCTCAATATTTGTCTGAGGTTCTGGATGTAGCCATGCAAGCGCCTGGCCTCTACCGGTATCCACTCAGACAAGATCTGAAGATCTTCTCTTTCTCAATCTGTACTCCAAAAATCAAATATGAATTTGATCTTGAAGGTCTTTAAAATGCCTTTTGAAGATTAGTTCTTGTCTCTTGCAGCAGTGCTGCCTTCTACCTTTCCTATCGCATTTCTCTTGCTTGGATCACACCAAACTCGAGCCTAAAAAGTCTTGGATGTGGATAGGAGAGAGATGACCTGAAGATGGCATGGAGAGGGAGGGAGAGAAGCTTTGTGGCATGGGCAAAGGGTAGAAGCTCTCAATCCTAGGCATGGATAGGGTTTATATAGATTCTGTTGCACCATGCAGTGCCACATCATCCCGGTCAATCATGACTCTTTATGCAATCAAATCTAAATCTAATTGATGGAATCACATCATCTGATCCAATCAGATTAGAGTCTCTCACAAACCTCCTTAGATGGCACCAAGACTAATCAAAGAGGACTCTTTGGCACCACCCAAGTTGAAAGCATGAAGCAACCTGGAGTCCCATGTATATGGGACTCCAGGCATCATCCTCATGGGGCGCACACCGCTCTAAGCATGCACCCCCTCCCTTTCTACTTTTTAGCAGGAGGACAAGCCCCATCTTCTCTCCTATGGGTACATGATACATGGGTAGATGTCTAAGTGTTAAAAGTCAACATTTGACCAAAGTCCGAAGACAGGATTTAGCAGATGATGGAAAATGGCAGGTGTCGTCTCAAATTTATCTCATAAATTAAGACAATCTTTTTCTAATCTGGACAAGCTCCAGTCAGACCAAGTAAAGGTTCTTGAGTGAGTCCAAACATATTTGGCTCAGTCGAGACAATTTTTAATGATTGTTAAAGAAGAATATTAGACTCAATCGTGTGCTAGCATGATTTTCTTAAACCTAATTGAATCTTATTCAAATCAATTGAACTGGGTTAGTCCAATTGATGATATCCAGATCCAAACCCTTGTTTGTGTGATCCAGTTAGGTTCAATTTCATATGATAATGGGATATGTTATGATCTCTATCATCGACATCATCGAAACACCTTTCAATGGATCAGAACTTTTCTGATTCGTACAACTAGTATGATCGATCATCCAAATCATTCTAATTGCTCCCAAAATCCACCACTGATACCTAGCAGCATATGGTGGCAATCCATCAAAGCTAAAAATGAACCTCTCGATGCAGTTATCTACGTAATTAATTTCTTCTATCTTGAGCTCCGATCGGATTAGGGTTAAGGCGATCTCATCAAATCCTAATTTTTGTCATATGAATTAATCATTGGATTCAAGTCCAATATGAAAACCCTAATAGAAACTCTTTCTATTATTTCACTCTGCCATGGCCATGGGCTTATGGACTCGATTCTAATGATCATCATAGGATTGCTCCTCATCTACCGAGGTAGATAGATCCCCTATTGGTGCAATCTAATTCCTACAATGAATATCTATAGCCAACATACACCTCAGAATTCTGAATGGCTAGGAGATCAAGTAATGATGTAGTCAAACTATAACACCCATATGGTAAATTGCCAATGCACTTCAGATCAAAGAACCAGACACACCACTGCAGCTTCGAGCCAGTCATTGATGAGAAGGTAGACATCCTCATGACTGCTCGAGGTGGTCATGCTCAGTGTCCTCGTTCTCTAACGAGTACCTGTACTCTCATTTTGGTGTCTCTACACTATAGACTCAAGACTCATCTATCCTAAAGAAGCGATCATACATCAACCTTTTAGATCAATCACCATCCTCATGATGATCCTATGGTTGGAAGTATTTTATGAGTTAATAATGAAAATTCATGTCTTAAATTTTCAACTATTGAAAATATGAACTATCATTACCATTAACTTAAGGGATGCATCACAAACACTTCCAGATACACACTGTGATAGAAAATAACCTATTTTATTATTTATAGTCAAAATTATAATTTTGTTCTTAGATGTGTATTACAAGTGTTAGCCAATTCTGGCTTCTAGGGCACACATATCTAACAAACTCTTACTTGATCAAAAGCCAATTGACTACAAATCTAAGTCCCATCTTCTCAAGGTGGGTTTCGATCTTCTGCTGGCCCAATGGCTTTGTGAGTGGGTCTACCGCATTATATGCAGAGTCGACTCTCTTGACCTTGACATAACCTTTCTTGAGGTAATTGCGGATGAGGTGGTATCGTCGCTCAATGTGCTTGAATTTTTGGTGAAACCTCCATTCCTTAGCAAGGGCTATGGCGCCATTGTTGTTACAGTATAGAGGAATGTCATCTGATGGTATTACTCTAATTTCTATGCAAATTTCTTATACCAAAATGCCTTCTTCATAGCTTCTGATGCAGCGATGTACTCTACTTCCATGGTGGAATCTACTATCACTGTCTGCTTGGAACTCTTTCAATTGATAGCACCATCATTACACACAAACAGACTCCCCGATGTCAACTTTTGATCATCTATATTGGACATAAAATCTGTGTCTGTATACCCCTGGACTTGGAGTTCTTCATTACCAAAAATCAACAACATATCCTAAGTTCTTCTCAAGTACTTAAGGATACATTTCATAGAAGTCCCAGTGTTCTTCATCTAGATTCGACTGATATCTGCTCGTGATACTCATAGCATGGGCTATATCAGGTCGTATACATAACATGGCATACATGAGGCTCTCTATTGCTAAAGCATAAGGGATTTTGCTCATGCATTCAATCTCCTCTGATGTGTTGGGACATATTTTCTTGGAGAGATGAATACCATGTCTGAAGGGTGAAGGGAAATCCTGATTTCCCGGACCAGGTTCGTTCAGATCTGATCAGATCAAGAGATATATTTCAAAATTTTTTTTCTTTAATCTAAATCAGATCTAAGATGTTTTAGATCTGATTATTATTATTTTAGAAATTAAATAAAATCTAGATAAATTAAATCAAATTTAATTTACCTTGATATGGGTAATCCTATTACCCATTGATGATCCTGTATGCAGTGGAAGGTTCTGGATCTAGCCATGCAAGTGCCTGGCCTCTATCGGTATCCACTCGGGCTGGATCTAGAGATCCTCTTCTTCTCTATCATGTCTCTAAAAATTAGATCTGGATCTGATCTGGAGGATCTTCAAAACTCCTTTTGAAGATCAGCAGCGTCCTTTGCAGCAGCGCAGCCTTCTAGCTTTCAGTCGCCTTTCTTTGATCTGGATTGCACCAACCAAAAATTCAAAACTCCTTTTGGACATGGAGAGGAGAGGGAGAAGGTGGTTTGGCATGGAGGAAGAGGGGAGAGGCAGCCTTGGGGCATGGGGAGTGGTGATTCTATCATCCTTTGAGTTGGGCGTAGGGTCTTATTTATAGACTAAGCGTGATCCAACTCCTCTTCTTTCCAACCAATCACAACTCTTTATGAAATCAGATCTAAATCTGATTGGTGGAAATAGAGTCCCCTGGATTCCTCCTTAGAGGGTGCCTAAGACCAATCAATGTTGATTCTTAGGAGAACTCTAATTGGAATCCAAAAAGGAGATGGAGTCCTTGTCCAACAAGGACTCCTAAGCGCCTCCAACTTGGGCACACACCTAGGGTGGCATTCACCCTCCTCCTTGCTAGGTTCTGGTAGGGGGACAAGCCCCCACCAGCTCTCCAATAGGTGCATGACATATGGTCAAAAGTCAAAGTGTCAATGGTCAACATTTGACCAGTCAAAGGTAGACTTTTGACCAAAGTCAAAGAACAAAAAATGGCAGGTGACCAAAAATGGCAGGTAATGTCTTACAAAATAAGACAACCTTTTCTGACTTGGACAACCTCCAGTCAGACCATATGAAGGCCTCTGATTGAGCACAAACTCCTTTGGCTCAGTTAGGACAACTTATTTATGATAGCAAAAGAAGAACGTTAGGTTCAATCGAGTGCTAGCACGATTTCCTTGAACCTAATTGAATCTCATTCAAATCAATTGAACTGGATCAGTTCAATTGATGATCACCAGATTCAAATCCTTATTTGTGTGACCCAGTTAGGTTCAATTCTGTATGGTAATGGGATATGTCATGATCTCTATCATCGACATCATCGAAACTCCTTTCGATGGATCAGAACTCTTCTGATTCGAACAGCTAGAACGATCGATCATCTAAATCATTCTAATTGCTCCCAAAATCCATCAGTGACACCTAGCAGTATATGGTGGCAACCCATCAGAGCTGAACATGAACCTCTTGGTGCAGCTACCTGTGTGATTAAGTTCTTCTACCTTGAGCCCCGATCAGATTAGGGTTAAGATAAACTCGTCAAACCCTAGTCTCTGTCATATGATGTAATCATTCGATTCGAGTCCAATGTGAAAATCTAAATAGAAACTCTTTCTATTATTTCACTCTGCCATGGCCATGGACTTCTAGACTTGATTCTCATGATTATCATAGGGTTGCTCCTCTACCACCGAGGTAGATAGATTCCATCTTGATGCAATCCAGTTCCTACAATGAACATGCTATAGCCAACATACACCTCAGGATTTCGAATGGCTAGGAGACCAAGTAATGGTGTAGTCAAACTATAACACCCTCAAGGTGAACTGCCGATGCACCTCAGGTCAAAGAACCAGACACACTACTGCAGCATCGAGTCAGTCATTGACGAGAAGGTAGACTCCCTAATGACTACTCGAGGTGGTCACGCTCAGTGCCCTCGTTCTCTAATGAGTACCTATACTCTCGCTCCAGTGTCTCCACACCGTAGACTTAAGACTCATCTACTAAAGAGAAGCGATTGTACACCAACCTTTCGGATCAATCACCATCCTCGTGATGATCCTATGGTCGGAAGCATTTTATGAGTTAATAATGATTATTCATGTCTTAAATTTTTAACTCTTGAAAATATGAATTATCATTATCATTAACTCAAAGGATGTATCACAGACACTAAATACACATATGTGATAGAAAATAATCCATTTTATTTATTATAGTCATAATTATAATTTTGCCCCTAGAAGTGTATTACAAGTGTCAGCCAATTCTGGCTTCTAGGGCACATATATCTAACAATGGGTACCAGTCCCCT
Organism: Cocos nucifera; assembly: GCA_006176705.1. NCBI lineage: Eukaryota > Viridiplantae > Streptophyta > Magnoliopsida > Arecales > Arecaceae > Cocos > Cocos nucifera. Next base: position 44,988 of record QRFJ01004659.1, on the reverse strand, counting down.
CTTGGAGTTTTCCATGCTAAACCCCTTTAACACTTCATCTATATACATCTTCTGTGAAAGACCTAGCATCCTATTCTGTCTATCTCTATAGACCTTAATTCCTAGAATGAAGGATGCTTCTTCTAGGTCTTTCATGGATAATTTTTTGGATAACTACATTTTAACTGTGGTCAACATAGGAATATCATTCCCAATAAGGAGGATATCATCCACGTACAGTATAAGGAAGACAATAGCTCTCCTACTGATCTTTTTGAAAATACATGGTTCCTCCTCATTTTTGATGAAACTAAATAATTTGATCACATCATTAATCAAGTATTCCAGCTCCGAGATGCTTGCTTAAGTCTATATATAGATCTTTGTAGCTTGCATACTTTATGATCAGTATCACTGGATGTGAAACCTAGCGACTATTCCATACAGATATCTTCCTCAAGGTATCCATTTAAGAACGTCATTTTTACTTCCATTTATCATATTTCATAATCAAAATAGGCTGCAATAGCATATCTTAATAGTCAATGCCTTCATATTGACTATACCCTTTTGCCACTAATCTAGCTTTGAATGTCTCCATATTTCCATCTACACCAATCTTTCTCTTGTAGATCCATTTACACCAAATGGATCTACCAAGGTCCAGACTTGGTTTGAGTACATCGAGTCAATTTCTGACTTCATTGCCTCTAACCACTTCTCGGAGTCGATATTTGATATCATCTCATCATAGGTTTTGGGATCATCATCATGAACCCCATTATCTACGAGGAACATTTTCTCTAGTTCCTCTGAGATGGTACCTAAGTACATCTCAGAGGGATGGAAAATCCTTTCCGATCTATGAGGAGGAGGAGGTAGTGATTGTATTGGCTCTACCTTATTAGGTTCCACAAGGTCCTTAGCTCATTACTCTTGTGAGACTTTTTCCTCAAGCTTGATCTGCTTTCCAATGCTGCTATCTTGAATAAGCTATTTTTCAAGAAAGATGGTATGCCGACTCACAATCACATTATGGTCTTCTAAAATATAGAAATAATATTCTAATGACTCTTTCAGATATCCTATAAATCGAGCTCTAAAGGATCTATAGTCTAATTTGTCCGTTTATTGTCTTTTGATATGAGCGGACAATCCCAAATTCTGAGATGACTCAGACTTGATTTCTTATCATGCCATATCTCATATGGTGTGTTAGGAACGATTTTAGAGGCAACCCTATTCAGTAAATATATTATAGTTAACAGACTATGTCTCCAAAGAAAATCAAGAAGATCAATGAAGCTCATCATGGATCAGATCATATCTAATAGGGTCCGGTTCCTCTATTCTAAAACCCCATTGAGTTGAGGTGTTCCAGGTGGAGTCCATTGAGAGACTATGCCATATTACTTGAGATAGCCCAAGAATTCCCAACAAAGATATTCACCTCCTCGATCTGATTGAAGAACTTTAATGGATTTTTCAGTTTATTCTTCGACTTCATGTCTAAATTTCTTAAACTTTTTAAAAGCTTCAAATTTGTGTCTCATAAGATACACATACCCATACTGAGATAAATCATCGGTAAAGGTTATGAAGTAGATAAAGTTGCCTCTAGCTGACACATCAAATGGGCCACACACGTCAGTATGTACTAGGGCAAGTAGATCCATGGCCCTTTTCCCATGTAGTACAAAAGGGAGCTTAGTCATTTTGCCATGAAGATATGATTCATAAATTAGATATGACACGAAAGTCAATGGACTCAATAGCCCAATTTTTTTCAATTTGTTAATCCTATCTTCTACTATATAATCTAATCTTAGGTGCCATAGATACCTATCATTTGGACTATCCCTAGGTCATTTTACTGTTAGATATATGTGCCCTAGAAGTCAGAATTGGCTGACACTTGTAATACACTTCTAGGGGCAAAATTGTAATTTTGACTAAAAGCAATAAATGGGTTATTTTCTATCACATATGTGTATTTAGTATCTGTGATACATCCTTTGAGTTAATGGTAATGATAATTCATATTTTCAAGAGTTGAAAATTTAAGACATGAATAATCATTGTTAACTCATAAATTGCTCCCGACCATAGGATCATCACGAGGATGGTGATTGATCTGAAAGGTTGGTGTACAATCGCTTCTCTTTAGTAGATGAGTCTTAAGTCTACGGTGTGGAGACATCGGAGCGAGAGTACAGGTACTCGTTAGAGAACGAGGGCACTGAGCGTGACCACCTCGAGTAGTCATTAGGGAGTCTACCTTCTCGTCAATGACTGACTCGATGCTGCAGTAGTGTGTCTGGTTCTTTGACCTGAGATGCATCGGCAGTTCACCTTGAGGGTGTTATAGTTTGACTACACCATTACTCGGTCTCCTAGCCATATGGAACCCTGAGGTGTATGTTGGCTATGACATGTTCATTGTAGGAACTGGATGGCATCAAGATGGAATCTATCTACCTCGGTGGTAGAGGAGCAGCCCTATGATAATCATGAGAATCAAGTCTAGAAGCCCATGGCCATGGCAGAGTGAAATAATAGAAAGAGTTTCTATTTAGATTTTCACATTGGACTCAAATCGAATGATTACATCATATGACAGAGACTAGGGTTTGACGAGTTTACCTTAACCCTAATCTGATCGGGGCTCAAGATAGAAGAACTGAATAACACAGGTAGCTGCACCAAGAGGTTCGCATTCAGCTCTGATGGGTTGCCACCATATACTGCTAGGTGTCACTGGTGGATTTTGGGAGCAATTAGAATGATTTAGATGATCGATCATTCTAGCTGTTCGAATCAGAAGAGTTCTGATCCATCGAAAGGAGTTTCGATGATGTCGATGATAGAGATCATGACATATCCCATTACCATATAGAACTGAACCTAACTGGGTCACACAAACAAGGGTTTGAATCTGGTGATCATCAATTGAACTGATCTAGTTCAATTGATCTGAATGAGATTCAATTAGGTTCAAGGAAATCGTGCTAGCACTCGATTGAACCTAACGTTCTTCTTTTACTATCATAAATAAGTTGTCCTGTCTGAGCCAAAGGAGTTTGTGCTCAATCAGAGGCCTTCATATGGTCTGACTGGAGGTTGTCCAAGTCAGAAATAGGTTGTCTTATTTTGTAAGACATTACCTGCCATTTTTGGTCACCTGCCATTTCTTGTTCTTTGACTTTGGTCAAAAGTCTACCTTTGACTGGTCAAACGTTGACCATTGACACTTTGACTTTTGACCACATGTCATGCACCTATTGGAGAGCTGGTGGGGGCCTGTCCCCCTACCAGAACCTGGCAAGGAGAAGGGCGCACGCCACCCTAGGCGTGTGCCCAAGTTGGAGGCGCCTAGGAGTCCTTGTTGGACAAGGACTCCATCTCCTTTTTGGATTCCAATTAGAGTTCTTCTAAGAACCAACTTTGACTGGTCTTAGGCACCCTCTAAGTAGGAATCCAGGGGTCTCTATTCCCACCAATCAGATTTAGATCTGATTTCACAAAGGGTTGTGATTGGTTGGGAAGAAGAGGAGTTGGATCATAGCTAGTCTATAAATAAGACCCTGTATCCAACTCAGATTGAAGATATGATGAGATCATAGTTTTCCCATGCCCCAAGGCTGCCTCTTCCCTCCCTCTCCATGCCAAACCATCTTCTCCCCTTGCTCTCCACGTCCAAAAGGAGTTTTGGACCTTGGTTGGTGCGATTCAGATCAAAGAAAGGCGATCAAAAGTAAGAAGGCTGCACTGCTGCAAAGGACGACTGCTGATCTTCAAAAGGAGTTTTGAAGATCCTCTAGATTAGATCCAGATCTGATTTTTGGAGATGTGATAGAGAAGAAGAGGATCTCTAGATCCAACCTAAGTGGATACCGATAGAGGCCAGGCGCTTGCGTGGCTAAGATCCAGAACCTTCCGCTGCAAACAGGATCATCAACAGGGTAATAGGATTACCCAGATCAGGTAAATTAAATTTGATTTAATTTATCTTTAATTTTATTTTATTAAAATAATAAGAATTAGATCTAAAACATATCAAGATCTGATTGGGATCAAGAGAAAAATTTTTGAAATATATCTCTTGATCTGATCAGATCTGAACGAACCTGGATCGGGAAAATCAGGATTTCCCTTCAACTGGTATCAGAGCCATGGTTCTAAAGTTGTTTAGATCTAGATTTTAAATTTATTTTAATTAGAAAATAATTGATTTTAGATGTCACATGAGATGTGATCAGATCTAAAATCAGAAAAAATTAAAATTAAATAATTTGGATCTAAGATTAGAAGATATGCATGACTAGTTCTAGAATAGAATAGTTCTATAGAATATTCTTGCATATTTTTGATTTAATCTGATTAAATCATATTTTAGATCTTTTTATTTACTATTTTTTGATATTATAAGTATTATAATAACATCTAAAAAATAGCAAATAAAAATTATTTAATTTTTGAATATCATATGAGATATGATTGATGCATGTCTAGACTAGTTGTAGAATAGTTCTACATAATTATCTAGATTAGAATTTATTTTGATTAGATCAATTTAAATCTAATTTTTTAGATTATTATGAGATAATTTAGATCTGAAAACATGCATGATTATGATACATGAGATGTATGCAAAATATGCCATGATTAGATCTACTTTGTATATGAGATATATGATATAGATCTGATACTGTTTTGTAGTATTGAATGTTCCTGATTAAGGCGTTCCTCTTGGCCGTCCGGTCATAAGAATGAAGAAGGGTTTAAAGGCCCTCTCTTCCCATTCGATGGGGTGTTCTTATGATGTGTAGGGGTGCTGTGTGTTCGTCCTTAATCAGAAACCCAAAACTTACTTTCTGCAAAACCCTAGATCCTGAAATCCTAGGATTTATTGTGCATATTTTGTTTATGAACCCTACTTAATTAAAAATTAAGTTTATGAAATATTAATTAGGTCTAAAATTGAGAATTTCAGATCTAAGACATATTCATAATACTGGGTTCGGGCTTGGGTAGCTCAATTAGGTCTAAGCGGTTGATCAAACCGAATCAAGAGTTGGTTAGATGGGATCAACAATGCTTAAATTGACCAGCCTAATAGGATTAAGTCTGGGTCAAGATCGAGTCACGATCAAGCAAGACCTAATTAGGCTCAGAGGTTAGAGTCTGGATTGTAGGCTAACCCAATTGGTTCTGGCTCAACAATTTGGTGTCTAAGGTAAGTTTGGCATAGACGACCGACTGGTTTTTAATTGGAAGCTACTCGACCTGAATGCGTTCTTGTACGAGTTAATGGCATATTCCTTCCACCGGTCTCACTTACCTGGCCATATCTGTTGACACAGTTCTGATCTGAGGTGGTCAATAATCCGAGCTAACCCATGCCACTAGGTTAGTCATAATTGTTATGACTAAGCCAAGTCTAGTTTAATGAGACCTGAATCAATTCTCCCTAAGAAAAGATTAAGTCTGAGGTCTTCCACCATTGTAGATGTGCGGGCCCTTCCCGGGGTTGATTGTTCTCGGACTGGATACAGTGGCTCAGTTGCACCGGAAGACGCAACCATGTCTATTAGGCATTGGATGCTATGGGCTGGAGGATGAGTTGGGCTCAATATTTTGGATACGGTGAGAGACTCAATTAGGAACCCAGTCTATGCAAATGGTGGGTCTGACTTAACTAAGGAGTGGATCAATATTTCCGGATACGGTGAGATTCATGAATTAGAGACCAAGTTTGGGTGCACCATGATTAGAGAATCATTGAACAAGAGTTGTTCACTCATTGGCTAACCCATCACCAATAACTGTTAGGTGAGGTGATGAGTCAGTTGGTGAGACCGCACCACCCACTAGAAATCATTAATCATGGAGATTTTCGCATCTCTACAGAGGGAGTGTAGGGATCCGAGAAAATAGTGGAAGCTAATTTGTTTAAAAATAAAATTCCTAAATAAATTGGTCAAGTCAAAATTATAGTATCTAACTAGAATCTTTGACTCTCTACAGGAAAATGTCTGCGTCCAACCCATTGGCACGTATCCTGGACACACATAGACTGACTGGACCCAATTATAAAGATTGGCTCAGGAACTACAAAATTATTTTGGGTTCCGAGAAGTTAACCCATGTTTTGGACCAGGACCCTCCCACCTTACCAGCCCATCCATCTGTTGAACAGAGAGCATCTCTAGAAAAATGGATTGACGAAGATAATAAGGCCAGATATTACATGTTGGGCTCGATGTCTGATGAGCTCCAGCGCCAACATGAGGATATCGGGACTGCTCGCCAAATGTTGGCTCACCTGCAGGAGATGTTTGGTGAACAGAGTCGCGCAGCCAAATATCAAGTCATAAAATGACTTTTTAAGGCTAAGATGCGTGATGGGCAGTCAGTCCAAGATCACTGTCTGACAATGATCAAGGACATGGAAGAGCTTGAGAAGCTCGGTGTGAAGTTGGACTTGGACCTGCAGAACAATATCATTCTGCAATCCTTGACTGATGCATATGGATAATTCATCATGAATTACCACATGCATAAACTTCAGAATTCCTTGGCTGAATTAATGAATATGCTGGTTACCGCTGAGCTTTCTATGAAAGGTTCTAAAGGCTCAGTTCTTGCTATGGAACGGACTTCTTCCAAAAGAAAGTCTTATGGAAAGAAAAAAAGTCTGTGAAAAAGCAAAAGGTGGAAGGATCAAAGAAGAAGAAGGCAGAATCGAAGAAAAAGGCCGATGTCAAAGGAAAGTGTTTCCATTGCAACAGCGACGGCCATTGGAAGCGGAACTGCCCTACTTACCTGGCCACCCTGAAGAACAAGAAGGAAGGTCCTTCTGGAGGTATGCTCGTTATTGAGTCTAACCTTACGATTTCTTCTGCATCCAGTTGGGTGCTTGACTCTGGTTCTAGTGCTCATCTGTGCACTTCCATGCAGGGTCTTGAGGATAGCAGGAGGCTGAGGGATGGAGACATGATCCTACGCGTCGGTAATGGAGCAAGAGTTGCTGCAGTAGCCGTGGGAACATACCCTCTTCGATTACCATCTAGTTTAGACTTAGTTTTGAAAGACTGTTATTTTGTGCCTGCAGCTAGCAGGAATTTGATTTCTATTTCATGCTTAGCACAAGAAGGTTATGTGATCACCTTCTTTAAGGACCATTGTAACATTCTTT
>QRFJ01004659.1:0-37786 GCA_006176705.1 Cocos nucifera | reverse complement strand
CAACTACAACTATTGCAATTTGATCTAAAGAATCTTGACTAATCTAAGACAATAATTGATTAGATTAGTTAGATAATTTTCTTCAAGTTTCCATTCTTAATCTAATCCCTAGGTCTCCTAACTTAATTAATGGACCTAATCCCCCACTAACCCATTACCCAAAGTGTTATGATTCGTATATAGGATCTTCCATTTACAATCCTAGAACTAATCAAATAATTTTTTTAATTTTTTTAATTAAGTTTTGTGGGCTGAGGGTTGTAGTTTGACTTTTTGAAAATAATTTTCAAGTTTGTAAAATATTTTTACAATATAATTCTATCAAGCAAGTTGCATTTTTGATTCATAATCAATATGCAAGTAACATAAACATGAATCTACTTTAGATCTAATCTAAATAGGTTCATGTAATTGAAATAGTTTCATTAATAATCAATCATAAATCTTTCTAGATCAACTCTAACATATTTAGATGATTAAAATTAGATTAAAATATTTTTAATTAGATCTAAAATCTCTTAGATCTAATTTAAAATTTTACGATCAATATTTTAGATCAGGACATACTAGGATAACCTATTCACTGTAAGGGATAAACCTTACAGTAGGACAATCTTTTGGTAGTCTATGCAATCTAAAATATTTTAAATCTATTAAATCATAAATAAAATTAGATCAAATTTAATAAATTTATGATTAGAGTTAGATCATTATGAACTAGGATAACCTATTCACTGTAAGGGGTAAACCTTATAGCAGGACAACCTTATGGTAGTTCATAAGATCTAATTTTTTTTTAAAATTTTAGATTTAATAATTAGATTATAAATTAGATTTAATCTAAGAAATAATCTAAATATGTATAAAAATCATATAATAACAATCTGGCTCTAATACCAATTGAAGGAACTAGATCTAGGATTTTATAGGTAGATCTTGAAAACTTTTTTGAGATCTTACAACGAAAGACTTAAATAAATTAAATATTTATTTAAATAAATATATAAATAATCGTTAGATATATATATATGATAATGTTAAATCAGAAATTAAAATCAAATAAGAAAGAAAGTAAAAGATCAAATCAAACCTAGAATCTACACTATATCAAATGCAGGTATGAAGTTAACAGATCAATCTATTACCTGAGCAAGTTAGATATTCTAACTAGCTGATCCAAGCTTGAGGATGAAGTCATGAGCCGCACACGTGTCTAGTTCTAGGAGTCATCCATACGAGCCTACGATCTCTGATCTGAAGTTCGATGCAGAAAATCAGCACAATATTCTAATACTGTGCTGATCCTTCTTCTACGGTCGATCCGATGCTCTCTTTTTCAAAATTTAGAATCTACAAAATATGAGAAGAAAGATGAGAGTTTACTGATATGAGACTCCCTCAGAGAAACCTCAAAAAAAGGAGAGATTGAAAATAAAATAGCCCTAGAAGAAGACCCATTTCTTCTTTTCTTTTCTCTCACCTAGACACCTAGATTGATGCCTATGGAACCCCCATGCCCAAGGACCCTGTTCCTCTAATTTTTGCATAGCCCAAACCACTCCCAAAGTTCTATATTTTATAAAGAAATTAGAATAAAATTCATCCAATAAATAGAAAAAAAGAAGAATCCAAGTTAGATCAAAATCCTAGACTAGGAATATCCAAACATGGGAAGTTGTTGGGGTGCCCAACTCTTGGGCGCCTCCTCCACAATTATTAGTGTGGACCAGCAATGGAGGGTGCACAAAAAAGGAGATTATTTTCATGGAATAAGAGAATAATTAATTAAAAAAGGAGGCGGCACTAAAGGAAAAGTGTTTTGGTCAACAAGGATTCTATCTCATAGAATCCTAAGCAAAACTAACTCCTCTTTTGACTTGATCTTCCAACAAATTGCCTTATGAGAAAAGGAGGAGAGAAAGAGGGTGTGAGAAGACATGGGAGTGGAGAATTCTCATGTAAGAAATAAAATAAAAAGGGCATGGGGTGTGAGGATTAAGAAATAAAATAAAAAGGATATGGGGTGTGAGGATTAAGTGGCACAAGTGATAGGGAGTCCTAGTCACACTTGGACTCCTATTTTGACTTGGTCAAACAAGATCTTTTGATTAAATAAAATCATGATTAAACTAACCCAATTAAATAGGGCCCTAATTTATTTAAGGATTTAATTAAATTAGATTTAATTTTGATTTATTGACTAATCAAATTAGAGAATTGGATTAATCCGAGTCCTAGTTAGATTAGGACTAGTTATTCCTTGCACTTGGCTTATCCAATAAACTAATTGAACTTAATCCAATCAATTTCAAATTAAATCTAATTAAATAATATTTAATTAGACTTAATCTCAGTCTATTGACTTAATCAAATTAAGCCAATTAATAATTTAATTACTAATTGATTCTCCTGCAATACTTGCACTAGGTTAAACACCAATCGTACCTAGAATGATTCTTAATCATTGATCAATCATCCGATCAGATCGTAAGCCCTAATATATGTGACCTCATAGGTCCAAACCTAAGCTAATAGTATAGAAATAAATTTCTATACCAATCGAAGTGACCATCTAGCAATGATACCCGATAGTCGGATAGGTCAAAGGTGTAGAACACCATCCTTAGAACCCATGCCGATATAGTTTTCATATAATTCATCCCCTTGACCATAATGCTCGTAGGATACCTTAAAGTTCAACTATCAATTCTGATCAAGTTGTCCACATTGTATTTCAAAATATCAAATCCATCTAATGGATTATCCTGACCAAGATTTTGCTATATTGAAATACGGTGATACATTCTTCTCCAACTCTTGGAGTGGTCAATTCCATCTTGATCACACTCCGACTTTGCAAGTACTTGACCGTGCCAAGAAGCCTTCCATTGCTAAATTAGAAATTCAGTTAGTCCGATACCAAAGCACAATGAGTTGCTTGCAAGTCACTAAGGTGATCTCAGGTCTAAGGGATACTTATACCAATATCCCATTAGAGACATTCTCGATAGCAGAAAACTCTAGAGTTGGTCACATTCAATGGCGATGTACCCATACATCTCACCTGTATGTCATACCAGTATCTCCACACTCCTTGGTTAAGAGGACAACCAACCTATATGGCATATAGGGATCTATACTCGATAGATGTTGTTGTCCTAATTAACAGCCTATCATTTGGTCGTGAACAAATTTAAGGACTAATTGATAAATCTGCTCTTTATCGAAACTAAACAGTCTTAAGTACTTCATCACAACAATGGAGTTCATTAGAAGATGTAAACTTGTGATGAAAAAGATGCCAAAATATTTTTATTAATTAATAAATTAATTATAATTATAAAATAGCTCAATCATCAACAAGCTGATGATTGGCTTTGGGACATAATTTCCAACAACTCCCACTTATCCTAAAGCCACTTGGCATAGTATCTAATACCCATCTTCGACTTATGGTTGTCGAACTTCTTGATTGCCAAGACTTAGTGAAGGGGTTGGCTAGGTTCTTCTTTCCGTCGATCTTTTGAAGATCGATGTCACCACGATCCATGATTTCATGAACCAAATGAAAGTGACGTAGAATGTGCTTTGTCCGCTGGTATGCCTTCGGTTCCTTTACTTGAGCTATGGTGACAATGCTGTTATAGTATAGCAGGACTGGACCATCATTGGAGAGTGCTACTCCGAGCTCGATGATGAACTTTCTCAGCCACAGCTTTCTTTGCTGCATCTGATGCTGCCATATACTCTACTTCACAAACAGAGTCAGCCACTATATGCTACTTAGAATATTTTCAGTAGATGGCTCTACCATTTAGAATAAAGAAATATTCTGACACACTTTTACTATCATCATGGTCAGATTGAAAGCTAGAGTCTGTAAACCCCATAAGCTTCAGATCTGACTCACCATAAACCAACCATTGATTCTCAGTATTTCTCAAATACTTAAGAATGATTTTAACCATCTTCTAGTGATTTTCTCCAGGGTCAGACTGGTTTCTACTCACCAGTCCTAGTGAGTATGCCATGTCTGATGTCATAGATGCCATTGCATACATAATAGATCCCACTACTAAAGCATGTGGGATTCTACTCATACGCTCTCTCTCTTCAGGAGTTGTCGGACAATCCTTCTTAGAGAGAGAAATTCCTTGGCCTATCGAAAGATAGCCCTTTTTGAAATTCTTCATGCTGAATCTCTTCAGCATAGTTTCTATGTACGTGAACTGAGATATACCAAGCATCCTTTTAGATCTATCCCTATAGATCTTCATCCCTAGGATGTAAGATGCTTCACCCAAGTCTTTATGGAGAGTTGTGATGACAACCAGACTTTTATTTCTTGTAGTGCAGGGATATAATACTATTGCTGGACCATTTGCCCATTTATAAATGCAGGGTTCTTCTCCATTCTTAATGAAGCCATACATTTTGATCACTTTATCAAAATGCATATTCCAACTTTGAGATGTCTGCTTCAATCCATAAATAGATCTCTAAAGCTTGCATACCTTAGACTCATCTGTGGATGTGAACCTTTCAGGTTGTATCATATACACCTCTTCGGTCAGCTCTCCATTTAGGAAAGCTATCTTTACATCTATCTACCAAATCTCATAGTCCAGATGGGCAGCAATGGCAAGAATGATCTGAATGAACTTGAGCATTGCCATAGGAGAGAACGTCTCATCATAGTCAATACCATAATAGTGATGATATCCCTTGGCAACCAGACAGGCTTTATAGGTCTCTATTTTTCTGTCTACACCCCTCTTTCTTTTGAAGACCCATTTACACCTAATGAGTTTAACCCCTTCAGGTGGGTCAACTAATGTCCATACATCATTAACCTTCATGGAATTCATTTTGGATCTCATGGCTTCTAGCCATTTCTCAGAGTCGGATCTCTGCATCGCATCCATATAAGTGATTGGATCCTCATCGTTCTTATCAAGTTTGATGGGATCACCATCCTGGACCAAGAATCTATAGTATCTATCTCGATGGCATGGTACTCTACCAAATCGCCTTAATGGTGTGAGTTCACTAGGCTTCGAATCTGATCTGATCAAATTTGACTTAAGTTTAATATTTTGTGTCAGATTTTCTACCTTTTAAACTTCATCAAGTTCAATCTTAGAGGCAACAGTTCCTTCACCAATAAACTTCTTTTCGAAAAAGGTTGCCCTAAGGCTGACGAACACCTTTTGTTCATCAGCATGATAGAAATAGTATCATTTGATCTCTTTTGGGTACCCTATGATTGTACACTTGTCAGACCTAGGTTGAAGTTTGTCAATAACTAACTGTTTGACATAAGTCGGACACCCCAAAATCCTAAGATGTGAAAGTGCTGGTTTATGCCCTGTCCATATCTCATATAGGGTTTTAACTACAGACTTACTTGAAATTCTATTTAATAGATAACAAGATGATTCATGTGCATATCTCTAGAATAATAATGATAAGCTGGCAAATTCCATCATGGATCGGACCATGTCTAACAAAGTCCAATTCCTTCTTTTAGACATACTATTATGCTGTGGTATTCCACGAGGCGTCCATTGGGAGAAAATTTCATTCTCTCCTAGATATATGAGAAACTCATCAGAAAGATATTCTCCTCCTTAGTCAGATCGAAGAGTTTTAATACTCTTTCCAGTTTGTTTTTCTAATTCACTTCAAAATTATTTGAACATTTTAAAAGAATCTGACTTATGTTTCATCAGATAGACATATCCATATCTTGATAGATCATCTATAAAAGTGATGAAGTAGACATATCCACCTCTGGCACTTGTGCTCATTGGTCCACATACATCAGTATGTACTAGACCTAAGAGCTCATTGGCTCTCTCATCTTTTTTAGTAAAAGGTGACTTAGTCATTTTACCAAGAAGATAGGACTCACAGGTTGGAAGTGATTCACAATCATTAACTTCGAGTATTCTCTCTTGAGTCAACCTGTTTATCCTATTGTTGTTTATATGACCTACCCTATAGAGCCATAAGTAGATATCTGATACACTATCTAATCTAGGATGCTTGCCAGTAGAATAAACTACATTAATAGATTGTGATAACATATATACACTATTGTTCAAATATCCATAAAAAGCAGTAACACCATTCACAATGATATTACAAACTCATTTCTTTATTAAAATTTTATAATTATTCATGGCCAAAAGGCCTATAGAATTGATAGTTAAAAAAAAACTAGGACATAAATGATAATCACTAAGAACAATGGTATGAGATTCAAATACAAGTTTTAAAATTTCTAAAGCTAGAACTGGAATTGGTCTTCCATCTCTAACATTTAGGAATCTCTCACCTTGCTCGAATCTTTTTCTGACCTGCAATTCCTGCAATGAATTGCAAACATGGTAAGGGCATCGATATCCAATACTTAGTCAGTAATATCATAAATAGAGAAATTGCAAGGAGTTATCATACAAATACCTTGCCCAGCAATAGCTTGCTTCTTTTTCTGCCTGTTTGGATCTAGGGAGGCATTGCATGGATGATAGTTTCTCTTTCAATGCCTCCGCTTCTTATAAAAGAAGCATTTAGCTTGACTTTTATCGAGCTTGATCTTCCTGACCTGGTCCTGCACTGATGTCCCAGCCTGAACTTGCACCTTCTTTGTTTTCTTCTTCTTGTTCTTCTTTTCTTTCCTAAAGGGTTGAGAACTAGAAGACAAACCTCTCACTAAGTTCACCGACTCTTTATGGAGCTGATGATCCTTCTCAAAGTTCTAAAGTAACCTCGGTAAGCCATGGTAGTTTACTTTAGACTTTGTCATTCTATAATGAGTAAGGAAAGGGAGATAGGACTTTAGAAGTGAGTTCAGTATTGCATCTTTCCTAAGTTGTTCATGCAAGAAAAAGTCGAGTTTGCTCAAGCACTCTATCAGCTCGATCATATACGGTACATGATTAGTTGCGGAGACTCCATTCCGCATTTTAGCATTGAAGATTGTACAACTAGTCTTATGCCTCTCAACGTCATCGAGTGTGCCAAAAGAATCCTCCAACACTTGGAGCATTTCATTTGGCTGAGCTATTTGAAACCTATGACTGAACTCGTCGCTCATCGCAAACAGCATAATGTAGTGCACCATGGTTCGATCTTTGAGCCACTTCTGATAAGTGTCTCTGACTGTTCCACATGCATTGGCAGCTGGCTCCTCAAGTGCAGGATCCGTCAGCACATATAGGATCCATTATGCTCTGGGATAATCTTCAAGTTTTGGTACCAGCTATCAAAGTTGGGTCCCACCAACTTATCATTGTCCAACAATGATCAGAGCGATAGGAAAGTGGCTATGTCTGCACAAAGACAAACAAAGTCTAATTAGTAATTGATTCATTAAACCTAAAGATTGGGACTTTAATTAAAAGATTTCTCCCACTATTTTATTCGAATTGATAGCCTCTACCTCCAATTCGAGAAATTATTCTAATTTCTTAGTGGATACTAGAATCCACATAGACTGTACATGAGTCTAACTTTGGTTGGCCCACCCATGTACATCTAAGGATAGGTTCATAATCAATTATTTTTTTAAATAATTTTTAGTAATTAAATTTTGCCCCAGGCTCTGATCAGTTGGCTTTGGCCTTCTCAAAATAGGGTCCAGTTAGGTCTAACCATTAACATGACCATACTTAGCCCATCCAACCAATGAATGATCAGGCCTAACTTTGGTTGGCCTACCTGACCACCATGTAGAAAGATATATCTAAAAGATCATATAATGAATGATAATTTAATCAATCGATAAGCACCAGGCCTTTGGGCCTCCAATGATTATCCAATTGATGGACTCATTATCATCCACTTTAATAGGAAACTATGATCCAATTATCATATAACTATTTTATTTTAGAAACTTAATAATTTTAGAGAATTTAATTTATAGAAGCGAGTAGGTCAGATTAACCAGCTTGTCATGATCCTCCCACTAACTTCATCAAGTTAACTTAAGGAAGATCATTAATAGGCTGGTCTAGGAGCACCTAAATCAGTCAAACTAATTTACCTAGTTGACATGGGTCAGTTCGAATAGTTAAGCAATCTGATCAAAACATAATCTCACCAAGAGGTCAGGTAAGTTTGATCGGTGGAAGGATCTGCCATGCTTGCCTTAGACACCATCAGAAATGGTCAAATAAGTGGGCTGCCAATTAAAAACCACTGGTATGGTTTATCTTAGATACCAACTGGTTTAATTAGTTCAATTAGATAAACCTAACAGTTCATGCTACACCACATAGCCAAGAATCAAGTCCATCTTAGGTCTTGCTAAAGATAAGGACTTAACCAACTACAACTATTGCAATTGATCTAGAGAATCCTTGATCTAATCTAAGACAATAATTGATTAGATTTAGTCAATTCTCTAATTAAGTCCATTCTTTAATCTAATCCTTGGTCTAACCAAATTAATGGACCAAATCTCCACTAACCCATTAACCCAATATGTTATGATTCGTGTCATAGGATCTTCAATTTACAATCCTAGAACCTAATCAAACAACTTCTTAATTCTTAATTAAGTTTTGGGTAGAGGGTTGGGATTTGGATTTTTGAAAATAGTTTTTATGTTTGTAAAATATTTTTACAACATGATTCGATCAATCAAGTTGCATGTTTGATTCATAATCAATATGCAAGTAACATAAACATGAATCTACTTTAGATCTAATCTAAACAAGTTCATGTAATTGAAACAGTTTCAACAATAACCAATCATAAATCTTTCTAGATCAAATCTAACATATTTATGTAGATTAAAACTAGATTAAAATAATTTTAATCAGATCATAAAATCTCTTAGATCTAATTTAAAATTTTATGATCAATATTTTAGATAAGCCCATACTAGGACAATCTATTAACTGTAAGGGGTAAACCTTACAGCAGGACAACCTTATGGCAGTCGGTGCAATCTAAAATATTTTATTTTTAGATATAAAACTATTTTAATTCTATTAAATTATAAATAAAATTAGATTAAATCTAATAAATTTATGATTAGAGTTAGATCATCACGCACTAGGACAACCTATTCACTATAAGGGATAAACCTTAGAGCAGAACAATCTTATGACAGTTTGTGAGATCTAAATTTTTTTTAATTTTAAATTTAATAATTAGATTATAAATGAGATCTAATCTAAGAAATAATCTAAACATGCATAAAAATCATGTAATAACAACCTGGCTCTGATACCAATTGAAGAAACTAGATCTAGCATTTTATAGGTAGATCTTGAAAACTTTTTCAAGATCTTACAGCGAAAGACTTAAATAAATTAAATATTTATTTAAATAAATATAAAAATACCTAGATCTCAGATATATTATATGATCAAGGTATGATATTAAATTAAAAATTAAAATTAAATAAGAAAATAAAAGATTGATCAAATCAATCTAGATCTATACTACATCAAATGCAGGTATGAAGTTAATAGATCAAATCTATTACCTGAGCAAGTTAGATATTCTAACTTACTGATCTGGGCTTGAGGATGAAGTCACGAGTCGCACACGTGTCTGACCTCTAGAAGTCGTCCACACGAGCCTACGATCTCTGATCTAAAGTCCGATGCAGAAAATTAGCACAGCATGCTAATACTGTGTTGATCCTTCTTCGACGGTCGATCCGATGCTTCCTTCTTCAAAATTTAAACTCTCCAAAATATGAGAGTTTAGTGATCTGAGACTCTCTTAGAAAATCTCAAAAAAATGAAGGAGAGATTGAAACTAAAACAGCCCTAGAAGAAGACCCTCTTCTTCTTCTCTTTTCTCTCACCTAGACACCTAGTTTGGTGCCTACTGAACCCCCACTCCCAAGGACCATCTTCCTCTGATTTTTGCACACCCCAAACTTCTCCCAAAGATCTATATTTTATAAAATAATTAGAACAAAATGCATCCAATAAATAGAGAAAAAGAAGAGTCCAAGTTAGATCAAAATCTTAGACTAGGAATATTCAAAAATGGTAAGTTGTTGGGGCGCCCAACTCTTGGGCACCTCCATAATTATTTGCATGGACCAGCAAGGGAGGGTGCACGAAAAAGGAGAATATTTTCATCGAATAAGAGAAGAATTAATTAAAAGAGAGGGCGGCACTCAAGGAAAGGTGTTTTGGTCAATAAGGATTTTATCTCATAGAATTCTAAGCAAAACTAACTCCTCTTTTGACTCGGTCTTCCAACAAATTGCCTTATGAGAAAAGGAGGAGATAAAGAGGGCATGAGAAACCATGGGAGTGGAGAATATTCATATAAGAAATAAAATGAAAATGGCATGGGGCGTGAGGATTAAGTGGTGCAAGTGATAAAGAGTCCTAGTCACACTAGGACTCTTATTTTGACTTGGTCAAACAAGATCTTTTAACCAAATAAAATCAAGATTAAACCAACTCAATTAAATAAATCCCTAAATAATTTAAGAACTTAATTAAATTAAAATAAATTAGATTTAATTATAATTTATTTCTTAATTAAATTAAAAAATTAGGTTAATTCGAGTCCTAGTTAGACTAGGATTAGTTTTTTCTTATACTTGGCTTGTCCAATAAACCAATTAGACTTGATCCAATCAAGCCCAAACTAAATTTAATTAAATTATATTTAATTAAACTTAATCTCAGCCTATTGGTTTAATCAAATTAAGTCAATTAGTAATCCAATTGCTAATCAATCCTCCTGCAATACTTGCACTTGGTTAAAGACTAATTGTATTGATTGTTTAACCCTAGAATGATTCTTAATCATTAATCAACCATCCGATCAGATCATAAGCTCTAATATGTATGATCTCATAGGTCCAAATCTAAGCTGGCAGTATAGAAATAAATTTTTATACTAATCAAAGTGACCATCTAGCAATGATATCCAATGGTCGGATAGGTCGAAGGTGTAGAACACCATCCTTAGAACCCATGCGGATATAGTTTTCATATAATTCATCTTCTTGACCATAATGCTTGTAAGACACCGTAGAGTTTAACTGTCAACTCTGATCAGGATGTCTATATTGTATTTTAGAATATTAAATCCATCTGATGGATTACCATGGCTAAGGTTTTGCTATATCAAAATACAGTGATACATTCTTCTCCAACTCTTGGAGTGGTCAATTCCATCTTGATCATACTCCAACTTTGCAAGTACTTGACTATGCTCAGAAGCCTTCTGTTGCTGAATTAAAAATTTAGTTAGTTCGATACCAAAGCATAGTGAGTTGCTTGCAAGTCACTAAGGTGATCTTAGGTCTAAGGGATACTTATACCTATATCCCATCAGAGACATTCTCGATAGCAGAATACTCTGGAGTTAGTCACGTTCAATGACGATGTACCCATACATCTCATCTGTATGCCATACCAATATCTTCACACTCCTTGGTTAAGAGGACAACCAATCTATTGAAGGGAAATCTTGATTTTTCGGACTAGGTTCGTTCAGATCTGAACGGATCGAGAGATATATTTCAAAAATTTTTTTCTTTGATCCAGATTAGATCTGAGATATTTCAGATTTGACCTTTATTATTTTAATAATTAAAATAAATTTAGATAAATTAAATCAAATTTAATTTATCTTAACGTAGGGTAATCCTATTACCCATTGATGATCCTATAAGCAGAGAAAGGTTCTGGATCTAGCCACGCAAGTGCCTGACCTCTACGAGTATCCACTCAGGCTAGATCTGGAGATCCTCTTCTTCTCTATCACGTCTCCAAAATTAGATCTAAATCTGATTTGGAGGATCTTCAAAACACCTTTCCAAGATCAGCAGTCATCCTTTGCAGCAACACAGCCTTCTAGCTTTCTGTCACCTTTCTCTCATCTGGATTGCACCAACTTGGATCCCAAACTACTTTGGGCATGGAGAGGAGAGGGAGAAGATGGTCTTGGCATGGAGGAGGAGACAGGCAGCCTTGGGACGTGGAGAATTATATTTTTCTTTGAGTTGGGCATAGGATCTTATTTATAGACTATGCATGATCCAACTCCTCTTCTTCCCAACCAATCATAATCCTTTATGAAATCAGATCTAAATCTAATTGGTGGGAATAGAGTCCCCTGGATTCATCCTTAGATGGCACCTAAGACCAGTCAAACTTTGTTCTTAGAAGAAGTCTAATCGAAATTCAAAAAGAAGATGGAGTCCCTATCCAACAGGGACTCCTGGGTGCCTCTAGGTGTAGTCAAACTATAACACCCTCAAGGTGAGCTGTCGATGCACCTCAGGTCAAAGAACCAGATACACCACTATAACATCAAGTCAGTCATTGACGAGAAGGTAGACTTCCTAATGACTACTCGAGGTGGTCATGCTGTAGTACCCTCATTCTTTAACGAGTATCTATACTCTCGCTCTGGTGTCTCTATATCATAGACTCAAGACTCATCTACTAAAGAAAAGTAATTATGTACCAATCTTCTGGATCAATCACCATCCTTGTGATGATCTTATAGTCGGATGTATTTTATGAGTTAATAATGATTATTCATGTCTTAAATTTTCAACTCTTGAAAATATGAATTATCATTATCATTAACTCAAAGGATGTATCACAGATGCTAAATACATATATGTGATAGAAAATAACTCATTTTATTGATTATAGTCAAAATTATAATTTTGCCCCTAGAAGTATATTACAAGTGTCAGCCAATTCTGGCTTCTAGGGCATATATATCTAACACCTATATGGCATATAGCGACCTATGCTCGATAGACACTATTATCTTAATTAACAGTCTATCATTTGATCGTGAAGAAATTCAAGGACTAATCGATAAATTCTCTCTTTATCGAAACTAAATACTCCTAAGGACTTCATCACAACAATGAAGTTTATTAGAAGATGTACACTTTTGATGAAAAAGATGCCAAAATAGTTTTATTAATTAATAAATTAATTATAATTATAAAATAGTTCAACCATCAATAGGCTGATGATTGGCTTTGGGACATAATTTTCAACAGCAACCTGAGAAGGCATTCATAAAGCTCAAGAGCTGATGTCCGA
The DNA here is from genome assembly GCA_006176705.1 of Cocos nucifera. NCBI lineage: Eukaryota > Viridiplantae > Streptophyta > Magnoliopsida > Arecales > Arecaceae > Cocos > Cocos nucifera. The sequence goes on along the minus strand of QRFJ01004659.1, from coordinate 24,722 downwards.
AAGTAGCATTTATAAGTTGGTCGATCCTTAAAAAGGGGAAGCTATCCTTCGAGCATGCTTTATTAAGATTGATATAGTCGATGCAGATCCATTTGTCATTTATCTTCTTTTCCATGATGACATTGGCAATCCATTCTGAGTAATGGGCTTCTCAGATGAACCTTGCTGTCAAGAGTTTATCTACTTCCTCCTCAATCGCCCACTATCGCTCTGGGGCGAAGCTCCTCCTTTTTTGTCAAATTGGATGATGGTTCAGATCCATATTTAGCCTATGAACCATGGCATCAGGCGTATACCTAGTATGTTAGATGCTGATTAGACGAAGACATCTTCATTGGTTTAGAGGAACACTACCAACCAATCTTGCAAGTCAGGTGCTAGTTGTGTTCTGAGCTAGATCATTTTGCTCGAATCATCCCCAAGTGGTATCATGATGAGTTACTCAGTCGATTCACCTCGAACTTCCTTCATCTTCTCCCAATGGTCCTTAATCAGTAGAGTCTCCATTGGTCACTTTTCTTTTATTATCACTTGGAAGTATTAATGAGCAAGCACTTGGTCCCCTCAGACCTCTTCGACCCCATTCCTAGTTGAAAATCTCATGAGCAAGTAATATGTAAAGACTACAGCCCACAAGGCATTTAACTCGGGCCATCTAAGTATATAAGCAGAATGGATGTGAACAACAAGAAAAGTGAGTTGCTCGATCCTAGCCTAAGGCGTCTATTCGACAGTCATTAGCATAGTTATCCCTTTTTACAACCTCGGAATCTCCAAAGAATCCAACTAAATGCCCATGGCCTCAATGTGGATGTGCTGCACCCCTCTGCCCCTTCATGGTGGTCATGCATAATTTGTCTTTGCCCACTGCACCCCCACCTTTGGCATGTGGCAAGGTGGTCCAGGATGCGAGTCCCAATGCAAAAGTCCCACAAGTCACATGCATGGGATGTGCATCCTAGCCCATCTACAATGCTACTCAGTACTTTGGAACCTCCAAGGTGAGCTTTGCTCAGATGCCCCACTAGGGTGGTAGGGGGTGCAATGTCTTGAGCTGCCCTATCTTATCCCATCGGCATGGAATGCATGACTCGATGACCTAGGACACCAATCCCTAGTCATGGGGCACACTTCCTCTTAGGTTGCGTGGCCCAATTGTCTACAACCCAATGCCCATGTGCATGGCATGCACCTCGGCCCTCCCCATTTGCAATGCTACTCAGTACATTGGTACCCCCATGGTGAAATTTGCATGGATGCCTTGCTAGGATGGTAAGGGCTACCACTGCCATATTGGGCCTACCATGCAGTCCCATCTCGACATCGAGCTAATGATAGACTTGTTGTGCCCTTAGACCCTTTATGGTGGTTGTGTGCAGTGTGTCGTTGCATGTTGCCCCTCTTCCCCTCATGTGGCACATGGCAGGGTGGTCCGGGATGCGAGTCCCCTTTGTGGAAGCCCCATGTGTTGTGTGCATGGGATGCAAATTCTGGCCCTTCCTATTTGCAATGCTGCTCGGTACTTTGGAACCTCCAGGATGGGCTTTGCCTGAGTGCCCCACTGAGGTAGTTGTTGGTATATGTGCAGTGCTCCCAACACTTAGAAGACCGTGAGAGGAGCCATGGACTTGGTTCCAGGATTCTAGGACCGATTTGGATCCTAAAAGTAGGACGGGTTTGGTCCTAGGGTGGAGGTTCAGCCTCCATAGGCTTAAGGCCCAGGGGATTTGGGTCTCAACGGTGGCTAATTCATGTATAGGCCAGATTTGGATCCATGAGAGTGAGATTGAGTCAAGTCATGGATGTACATGGGCTTCGGATAAGCTCAATCTCACTGGGTTAGCCTAGGAAGTTTTTAGGCTAGGACATTGATCTATGTAATAGGTATATATACTTATATATTATAAACCCTAGAGAATGAGAATCAAATAAAACTTTTCTCCCACATCAGTCTCTCTTTCTCTGGTCTTTCATGTAGCAAGAAGACCTAGGGGGCATGCCTCTTAGGTTGAGAAAGGGGGGGCACCTAGCACCTAGGTTTTGCTGAAGGGTGTAAGGACCCTTTTTCTTGTATAGTTTAGCTCTAGGTTATGGATGCCCCAATGCCCTAATTTTGAGAAGCATGAGAAGGTAATCTCATGAGGAGGTTTGGGCTCTGATTTGATTTCAATCAGAGGTATGTAGGGGCCAAGATGGAGCGCACAAGAGAAAGATTGCAGTTTGGGAGATGCTACCATGGAGTCCTAGTCCAACTAGAAGTCCTCCTCATCAATGGTTTCATTTAGATCTAATAGCCCCAAGGTATTACACCTCAAGTCCTAGTTCTTAGGGTATTGGAGGTGGAAGATCAAATCTAGAGGTGTGTCCTAGGTCTTTAGAAGCGAGGGGGGACGCAAAGAAGGTTGCTACATAGGATTTAGATTGTGCAATGATCTTGGGCTTCGTGTTTGCTGCTCTTAGAGAGTGGAGATCGTAGTGGCTTTTGAAGAGGGTTCCATCACTAGTCTCCTTAGGTCCATACAGAGTATTGATAGTTTTCAATGGTGGTAGGGGGTGTAGTGTCTATGTCTGCCCCTCCATCCCCCTTCGATTCGGCTATGCAGCCATGCATCGACTTAGGATGGTGTTTGTTCGCTAGGTTGAGCTCTCGCTCCCTATCCTTGGGCACTATCCTCCCCCCAACCCCCCCTTCAGTTCGGTTATGTGGTCGTGCATGCGCGGACTTGGGATGGTGCATGCAAACTAAGAGAGTGTTGGCTTTCTTTAGTCGGTCAAAGGATAATTTCATCTTTCAGAAGGCATCATAAAATTGCATATTGGCCGAGCTTCCATTATCAACTAAAATCCTTTTTACAATAAAGTTAGTTATTATCATTGATATAGCAACGATGTTGTCATGAAGGGTCTAGACCCCATGAAGATCATCATCGGAGAAACAAATAATGTTCCCCTTATGTTGCCTCTTCGCCCGCTTTGCTTGATTTTCTGCCCCCCAATCATCCGTAAGGCTCCAAACCATGTTGACAACATCAGCTGTAGATTGATTGTGATCATCTTGGTGACTTTGATTCTAGACTTCACTAAGATAGTGCTCAATGAAATCTCCACCTAGGGGGAGGACTACTGGTGGGGAGCAAAAATAGGAGCAAAGCATGGAGTATGCCTGGGGATTGATTCTTACAGTTGCTCCATCACCTACTAGGGCATCTACACAATGTTGATCAAGGCTTGGGCATGTTGGACCAAGGCATTGGATGGCCTCGGGTCCATCATGTGCATGAATTATGTGGCAGTGGGCATTCAAATGGCACCACCTTGATTGTGATGAGAGGATTTCTAGTGGGAGGTTACAAAGTCATGCCCTCTTGTTCCCACCATGTTCTCTTTCCTCTTCGATCAAGCCAATGGTCCTTCCTTTAGTGCCAATTTATTGTTGCAAGACTCCTATTAATATAGATGTGGCTGAGGTCAGATGCCATTCAAGGACCAAAACACTAATTGGAATCCTGCAAGAGAAGTCCACTCTCATCAGAGGTTCTCCATGCAAGGAACCCTCTGATGCTTAAGTCAGCCAAAGCTTGAGAACAGTATAGAAAAGAGAGTATAAAAGGATGAAAGAGTGAGAACACAAGGGCATTCTTTGGAGTTGAGCTTATATGAGGGTTTCCTTATAACCTTTTTACATAAAGACACTATGATAGTTGTCATACCAGAATCCAATAGGCCATTTGGCCCATAACCCTTAGGTTGCTAGGCCACAATCTAACAAGTCATTGAGGTGAGGAATTCGTCTACTAACCTGAGGGTTAGGATTGTTAATCATGGATATCAGATATGGATCATGCCCATATTTTGCTGAGAGATTCCAAGGATCTTCCACATGGATGAATAGTCTGATGTCCCGAGGTCGATGTTGAATCGAGGTTCTATCTTGAGTTAGCACCTATATAGGTTGCCGGGTTATATCCATTATCGTTGATAGGATCCCAATCTCAGGGTCCATAAATGTCCAATTGGTAGGGGGTGGGGTCGGATAAAAGCTAATGACATATGGTCGCTTCACCATGGTTCTTTGTATCTTCCTTTAATCTTTGAGGATGCCCCATTGGCAAGTTTTCGATCATAATCCAAGGAAGGGATGTTAGGTCGGATGGCGAATAATCTATACATCAGCACCTAAACCTATTGTATGAGCAGATGTGACTAGTCAAAGGTAACCAGTAGCTCTGGCTATGGTTCTTATAGAGGAGAAGCCTTTTGAGGGCTCTCTAATGGGTGTGTCTTACTAGGTAGTTGTAGGTGATGCCTGCATTCTCCTTGATTTCATAGCTACAGATTGTTTGTTGATCAGTTTATCATCCAAAAATAGGATCACAACCTTTTTTCTAACACTAATCTATCATAGTGAAAAACTAGTCTAACCAGGGCACCGAATTGAGAAGATTGCTAGGGTGCTTGACTTGTCTGTTGTCTAGATCAAAAAGATTGGATAGGGGTTGTTGTGAACTTCCATGGTGATGGTCCAATGGTTGTTGTGCTCGCATGGTGATAGCTCCCACGCCAAACATCTCTGAGTTGGCGATAGATGATGGAGGTCTTGCTTGGAGCCCTACTTCGATGTTGGATCTGACCTGAAATAATAAAGATAAGAAAATCCATCCACTGGATCATATCCAACGGAGGATCCTCTGATGTCTAAGTTAGATATGACTCTTAAAAAGTAGAAGGACAACTAAGAGAGGTAAAGTGGCAGTATAGGAGTGTCAAAAGAGAATTTATTTGGTGGGCTCCCAGGAACATAATATATATAGGTGAGGGCTAGAGCTCATCACCGAGCAATCAGGCGTGAGTGCTAGCCATTATGATAATAGCTCATGTTTCTCACCTATGCATCATGCTCATGCTTCTTAGTCATACGATTGTTCACTTATAATATTTGTTCAGAAAATAGATCACGATCATGGTCAAATTATTGCTAGCTAAAAGAAGAGCTTGAAATATGAAGGACTCTCATCATGTCTTTTGGATTATCCACGTAGCGAGATTTTAATGGTTACCCTGCACCCTCATTAGTTGGTTTACCACATCAGCTAACATCAGCTTTGAGGTATATCATACCCCTTAGTCTAATGAGATTAATTTTGTCCTTTATTTTTAAGAAGTTTGTCATAATTTAAACTTCTAAGAAGAAAACATAGCATGGATTAGATTGTTAATATGGCTTTTTTTTCACTACCTTATGGTTTCATATATATATATATATATAACAATCACTACTATAGGAAAGGACTATGGTAGCGGTTCGGAATCACTATCATAGCCCAAAAAATCACTGTCATAGTTTACAGTAATAGTTACTTAATCGCTACCACTGTTACCACCACCACAGATCTATAGCAGCGGTTTTTATAGTGGTTATCATAACTACTATCATATGATATGCATAGTAGTGATTATTCAACCATTGCTATAATCGATCTATAGCAGCAATTGATTATAGCAGCAGTTCATCAACTACTGCTATAGATCATATAGCAGTGGTTATAAAATCACTGCTATAGATATGATATACTAGCAGCTACAGAACCACTGCTATAGACATCTATAGTAGCAGTTATTTAATCTCTACTATAATTAAAACTATGGCAGCGATTTATGAACTACTGCTATAGAGTCAATAGCAGCGATTTTTTAATTACTGTCATAAATTATGGCAGCGATTAGCACGTATCTATGACAGTGATTGACATGACTATGGTAGCAGTTATCAATCACTGCTATAGGCCTTTAAAAGCAAAAAAAAATGCCCATTTTTGCCTTGTTCAACTTGATAGATGCAGTTTAATATATAATTACTCAAATTAAAACTTGAAAGAATAAAAAATTTTACATAAAACTCAATAATAATATAGAAATCTATCTCAAATTCTCAAATTGTATTACTAATCAAATTATATTATAATATTTTTTAAATAAAAATAAAATACATCAAAAATTTGCTAAATCAAAATCATCCTCCCCAAGCATCTCGTCATCACTAAGAAGGGCTAAAGCAGGATCGATAAGGACTGTAGTAGAAGATGGAGGGGCTGGAGCTGGAGGAGTTGGAACACTAGCCAATATGCCCCGAATGCTCAAAAAATTAGCTCTAATATAAGCGGAGAGCTGTGATGTGATAATGGACATGACACTCTATAACTGGTCTGCACACTGCAGAGCCTAGATGCATGCTCTTGAGCCTAAGCTACCTATGCTAAAACATCATCAAGCTGCTCCTGACTGATGTATTGTAACATCACCATGGCATCACCTAGCTCTAATATCAGGTGTTGCGAAAATCTTTGATCTTTAGTATGGACCTGAGGAGAACTTTGACATTCTCTAAGACAGCAGACTATAGATCCACTTATCTGGATCTTGTTAGATATATGTGCCCTAGAAGCCAGAATTGGCTGATACTTGTAATACACTTCTAGGGGCAAAATTATAATTTTGACTATAATTAATGAAATGGGTTATTTTCTATCACACCTATGTATTTAGTGTCTATGATACATCGTTTGAGTTAATGGGAATGATAATTCATATTTTTAAGAGTTGAAAATTTAAGACATGAATAATCATTATTAACTCATAAACAGCTCCCGACCATAGGATCATCACGAGGATGGTGATTGATCCGGAAGGTTGGTGTATGATCACTTCTCTTTAGTAGATGAGTCTTGAGTCTACGGTGTGGAGACACCAGAGTGAGAGTACAGATACTCATTAGAGAACGAGGGCACTGAGCATGACCACCTCGAGTAGTCATTAGGAAGTCTACCTTCTCGTCAATGACTGACTTGATGCTGCAGTAGTGTGTCTGGTTCTTTGACCTGAGATGCATCGGCAGTTCACCTTGAGGGTGTTATAGTTTGACTACACCATTACTCGGTCTCCTAGCCATATGGAACCCTGAGGTGTATGTTGGCTATAGCATGTTCATTGTAGGAACTGGATTGCATCAAGATGGGATCTATCTACCTCGGTGGTAGAGGAGTAGCCCTATGATGATCATGAGAATCAAGTCCAGAAATCCATGGCCATGGTAGAGTGAAATAATAGAAAGAGTTTCTATTTAGATTTTCACATTGGACTCGAATCGAATGATTACATCATATGACAGAGACTAGGGTTTGACGAGTTCACCTTAACCCTAATCTGATCGGGGCTCAAGATAGAAGAACTGAATCACACAGGTAGCTGCACCAAGAGGTTCGCATTCAGCTCTGATGGGTTGCCACCATATACTGCTAGGTGTCACTGGTGGATTTTGGGAGCAATTAGAATGATTTAGATGATCGATCATTCTAGCTGTTCGAATCAGAAGAGTTCTGATCCATCGAAAGGAGTTTCGATGATGTCTATGATAGAGATCATGACATATCCTATTACCATACAGAACTGAACCTAACTGGGTCACACAAACAAGGGTTTGAATCTGGTGATCATCAATTGAACTGATCTAGTTCAATTGATCTGAATGAGATTCAATTAGGTTCAAGGAAATCGTGCTAGCACTCGATTGAACCTAACGTTCTTCTTTTACTATCACAAATAAGTTATCCTGACTGAGCCAAAGGAGTTTGTGCTCAATCAGAGGCCTTCATATGGTCTGACTGGAGGTTGTCCAAGTCAGAATAGGTTGTCTTATTTGTAAGACATTACCTGCCATTTTTGGTCACCTGCCATTTCTTGTTCTTTGACTTTGGTCAAAAGTCTACCTTTGACTGGTCAAATGTTGACCATTCACCCTTTGACTTTTGACCACATGTCATGCACCTATTGGAGAGCTGGTGGGGGCCTGTCCCCCTGCCAGAACCTGGCAAGGAGAAGGGCGCACGCCAAGGGTGGCGTGAGCCCAAGTAGGAGGCGCCTAGGAGTCCTTGTTGGACAAGGACTCCACCTCCCTTTTGGATTCCAATCAGAGTTCTACTAAGAATCCAGTTTGACTGGTCTTAGGCGCCCTCTAAGGAGGAATCCAGGGGTCTCTATTCCAACCAATCAGATTTAGATCTGATTTCACAAAGGGTTGTGATTGGTTGAGAGGAAGAGGAGTTAGATCACAAGAGGTCTATAAATAAGACCCTGCGCCCAACCCTAATTCTAAGTGAAAGAGAGATTTCCCACGCCCCAAGACTGCCTCTCCCCTCCTTCTCGATGCCATAGTCTCTTCTCCCCTTGCTCTCCACGTCCAAAAGTGTTTTGGATTTAGATTGATGCGATTCAGATCAAGGAAAGGCGATCAAAAGCAAGAAGGCTGCGCTGCTGCAAAAGGACGACTGCAGATCTTCAAAAGAGTTTTGAAGATCCTCCAGATCAGATCCAGATCTGATTTTTGGAGGTGTGATAGAGAAGAAGAGGATCTCCAGATCCAACCCGAGTGGATACCGGTAGAGGCCAGGTGCTTGCGTGGCTTAGATCCAGAACCTTCCGCTGCAATCAGGATCATCTACAGGGTAATAGGATTACCCAAATCAGGTAAATTGAATTTGATTTAATTTATCTTGTTTTATTTTATTTATTAAAATAATAAGAATTAGATCTGAAACATATCAAGATCTGATTAAGATCAAGAAAAATTTTTTGAAATATATCTCTTGATCTAATCAGATCTGGACGAACCTGGACCGAGAAATCAGGATTTCCCTTCAACTGGTATCAGAGCCATGGTTCTAGATTGTTTAGATCTAATTTTAATTTTATTTTAATTAGAAAATAAAGTGATTTCAGATGTCACATGAGATGTGATCAGATCTGAAATCAGAAAAAATTAAAATTAAATGATTTGGATCTAAGAACATGAAGATATGCATGACTAGTTCTAGAATAGAATAGTTCTATAGAATAGTTTTGCATGTCTTTGATTTAATCTGATTAAATTATATTTTAGATCTTCTTATTTACTATATTTTGATATTATAAGTATTATAATAACATCTGATAAATAGTAAATAAAAATTATTTAATTTTAAATATCATATGAGATATGATTGATGCATGTCTAGACTAGTTGTAGAATAGTTCTACATAATTGTCTAGATTAGAATTTATTTTGATTAGATCAATTTAAATCTAATTTTTCAGATTATTATGAGATAATTTAGATCTGAAAACATGCATGATTATGATACATGAGATGTATGCAAAATATGCCTTGATTAGATCTAAATTTGTATATGAGATATATGATATAGATCTATAACTGTTTTGTAGATTTACATGTTCCTGATTAAGGCATTCCTCTTGGCCGTCCGGTCATAAGAACGAAGAAGGGTTTGAAGGCCCTCTCTTCTCATTCGATGGGGTGTTCTTATGACGTGTAGGGGTGCTGCGTGTTCGTCCTTAATCAGAAACCCAAAACTTACTTTCTGCAAAACCCTAGATCCTGAAACCCTAGGATTTATTGTGCATATTTTGTTTATGAACCCAACTTAATTAAGAATTAAGTTTATGGAATATTAATTAGGTCTAAAATTGAGAATTTCAGATCTAAGACATATTCATAATACTGGGTTCGGGCTTGGGTAGCTCAATTAGGTCTAAGCGGTTGATCAAACCGAATCAAGAGTTGGTTAGATGGGATCAACAATGCTTAAATTGACCAGCCTAATAGGATTAAGTCTGGGTCAAGATCGAGTCACGATCAAGCAAGACCTAATTAGGCTCAGAGGTTAGAGTCTGGATTGTAGGCTAACCCAATTGGTTCTGACTCAACAATTTGGTGTCTAAGGTAAGTTTGGCACAGACGACCGACTGGTTTTTAATTGGAAGCTACTCGACCTGAATGCGTTCTTGTGCGAGTTAACGGCATATTCCTTCCACCGGTCTCACTTACCTGGCCATATCTGTTGACACAGTTCTGATCTGAGGTGGTCAATAATCCGAGCTGACCCATGCCACTAGGTTAGTCATAATTGTTATGACTAAGTCAAGTCTAGTTTAATGAGACCTGAATCAATTCTCCCTAAGAAAAGATTAAGTCCGAGGTCTTCCACCATTGTAGACGTGCGGGCCCTTCCCGGGGTTGATTGTTCTCGGCTGGATACAGTGGCTCAGTTGCACCGGGAAGATGCAACCATGTCTATTAGGCATTGGATGCTATGGGCTGGAGGATGAGTTGGGCTCAATATTTCGGATACGGTGAGAGACCCAATTAGGAACCCAGTCCATGCAAATGGTGGGTTTGACTTAACTAAGGAGTGGATCAATATTTCGGATACGGTGAGATTCATGAATTAGAGACCAAGTTTGGGTGCACCATGATTAGAGAATCATTGAACAAGAGTTGTTCACTCATTGGCTAACCCATCACCAATAACTGTTAGGTGAGGTGATGAGTCAGTTGGTGAGACCGCACCACCCACTAGAAATCATCAATCGCGGAGATTTTCGCATCTCTACAGAGGGAGTGTAGGGATCCGAGAAAATAGTGGGAGCTAATTTGTTTAAAAATAAAATCCCTAAATAAATTGGTCAAGTCAAAATTATAGTATCTAACTAGAATCTTTGACTCTCTACAGGAAAATGTCTGCGTCCAACCCACTGGCACGTATCCTAGACACACATAGACTGATTGGACCCAATTATAAAGATTGGCTCAGGAACTACAAAATTATTTTGGGTTCAGAGAAGTTAACACATGTTTTGGACCAGGACCCTCCCACCTTACCAGCTCGTCCATCCACTGAACAGAGAGCGTCTCTGGAAAAATGGATTGACGAAGATAATAAGGCCAGATACTACATGTTGGGCTCGATGTCTGATGAGCTCCAGCGCCAACATGAAGATATCGGGACTGCTCGCCAAATGTTGGCTCACCTGCAGGAGATGTTTGGTGAACAGAGTCGCGCAGCCAAATATCAAGTCACGAAATGACTTTTTAAGGCTAAGATGCATGATGGGCAGTCAGTCCAAGATCACTGTCTGACAATGATCAAGGACATGGAAGAGCTTGAGAAGCTCGGTGTGAAGTTGGACTTGGATTTGCAGAACGATATTATTCTGCAATCCTTGACTGATGCATATGGGCAATTCATCATGAATTACCACATGCATAAACTTCAGAATTCCTTGGCCGAGTTGATGAATATGCTGGTTACCGCTGAGCTTTCTATGAAAGGTTCAAAGGCTCAGTTCTTGCTATGGAACAGACTTCTTCCAAAAGAAAGTCTTATGGAAAGAAAAAGAAGTCTGTGAAAAAGCAAAAGGTGGAAGGATCAAAGAAGAAGAAGGCAGAACCGAAGAAGAAGGTCGATGGCAAAGGAAAGTGTTTCCATTGCAACAGCGACGGCCATTGGAAGCGGAACTGCCCTATTTACCTGGCCACCCTGAAGAACAAGAAGGAAGGTCCTTCTGGAGGTATGCTCATTATTCGAGCAAAACGTGAATGCCAAACGACCTAGGGATAGTCCAAACGATAGATATCTATGGCACCTGAGATTAGGTCATATAGCAGAAGATAGGATTAACAAATTGGAGAAAAATGGGCTATTGAGTCCATTGACTTTTGAGTCATATCCAACTTGTGAATCTTGTCTTCAAGGCAAAATGACTAAACTCCCTTTTGTTGGACATGGGGAAGAGGGCCACAGATCTCCTTGCCCTAGTACATACTGATGTGTGCGGCCCATTCGATGTGCCGAGCTAGAGGCAATTTTGTCTACTTCATTACCTTTATCGATGATCTGTCTAGGTATGGGTATGTGTATCTTATGAGACACAAGTCTGAAGCCTTTGAAAAGTTCAAAGAATTCAGACATGAAGTAGAAAAATAAAATTGGAAAACCCATTAAGGTTCTTCGATCAGATCGAGGAGGTGAATACCTTAGCCGGGAATTCCTAGACTATCTTAAGAAAAATGGCATAGTCTCTCAATGGACTCCACCAGGAACACCTCAACTCAACGGGAGTTTCAGAATGGAGAAATCGGACTCTATTGGATATGGTTCGATCCATGATGAGCTTCACAGACCTCCCAGATTTTCTTTGGGGACATTCATTATTAACTTCAATCTATTTACTGAATAGGGTTCCCTCTAAAACCGTTCCTACCACACCGTATGAGATATGGCACGGTAAGAAACCAAGTCTGAGTCATCTCAGAATTTGGGGTTGTCCGGCTCATGTCAAAAGACAACAAGCGGACAAGTTAGAGTTTAGGTCCTTTAGAGCTCGATTCATAGGATATCCTAAAGAGTCATTAGGATACTATTTCTACATTCCAGAAGACCACAATGTGATTGTGAGTCGACATGCCATCTTTCTTGAAAAATAGTTTATTCAAGATAGCGGCATTGGAAAGCAGATTAAGCTTGATGAGAAAGTCTCACAAGCAGAACGAGCTAAGGACCAAGTGGAACCAAATCAGGTTGAGCCAATAAGAACACTACCTCCTCCACCTCGTAGATCGGAAAGAGTTTCCCGTCCCCCTGAAAGATACTTAGGTATTATTTCAGAGGATGTAGAGGAAATGTTCCTCATAGGTAATGGTGCTCATGGAGATGATCCCAAAACCTACAACGAGGCGATATCAGATATCGACTCCGAGAAATGGCTTGAGGCAATGAAGTCAGAGATCGACTCGATGCACTCAAACCAAGTCTGGACCTTGGTAGATCCACCAGAAGGTATAGTACCTATTGGGTGTAAATGGATCTTCAAGAGAAAGATTGGTGCAGATGGGAATGTGGAGACATTCAAGGCTAGACTGGTGGCAAAAGGTTATAGTCAACGTGAAGGCATTGACTATCAGGATACCTTTTCCCCAGTAGCTATGCTAAAATCCATCCGCACATTGCTTGCCGTTGCAGCCTATTTCGATTATGAAATATGGCAAATGGACGTGAAAACGGCATTCCTAAATGGATATCTTGAGGAAGATATCTATATGGAACAGCCGCTAGGTTTCACATCCAGTGATACTGATCACAAGGTTTGCAAGCTGCAAAGGTCCATATATGGACTTAAGCAAGCATCTCGGAGCTGGAACACTCATTTCAATGATGTGATCAAAAAGTTTGGTTTCATCAAAAACGAAGAGGAACCATGTGTTTTCAAAAGGGTCAGTGGGAGCGCTGTTGTCTTCCTCGTATTGTACGTGGATGACATCCTCCTTATTGGGAATGATATTCCCATGTTGACATCAGTCAAGATGTGGTTGTCCAAGGAATTCTCCATGAAAGACCTAGGTGAAGCATCCTTTATTCTAGGAATTAAGGTCTATAGGGATAGACCGAATAGGATGCTAGGACTTTCACAGAAGATGTACATAGAGGAAGTACTAAAGAGGTTTAGTATGGAAAACTCTAAGAGGGGATTAATACCCTTCAGACATGGTATTCATCTTTCCAAGAAGATGTGCCCCAGCACACCTGAGGAAATAGAACGCATGAGCAAGATCCCTTATGCTTCTGCAATAGGGAGCCTCATGTATGCCATGCTATGTACACGACCTGATATAGCCCATGCTGTGAGTGTCACAAGCAGATATCAGTCAAATCCAGGTGAAGAACATTGGACTTCTGTGAAATGTATCCTTAAGTACTTGAGAAGAACTAAGGATATGATGTTGGTCTTTGGTAACGGAGAACTCCTGGTCCAGGGATACACAGACTCGGACTTCATGTCCGATATAGATGATCGAAAGTCGACATCTGGCAGACTGTTTGTGCTGGAAGAGTTCCTAGCAAACGGTGATACCATCTCATCCGTGATTACCTTGAGAAAGGTTACGTTGAGGTCAAGAGAGTCAACTCCGCAGATAATGTGGCAGACCCACTTACAAAGCCGTTGGACCAGCAGAAGATCGAAGCCCACCTTGAGAAGATGGGACTTAGACTTGTAGCCAATTGGCTTTAGGACAAGTGGGAGATTGTTAGATATATGTGCCCTAGAAGCCAGAATTGGCTGACACTTGTAATACACTTCTAGGGGCAAAATTGTAATTTTGACTATAATTAATGAAATGGGTTATTTTCTATCACACCTGTGTATTTAGTGTCTGTGATACATCCTTTGAGTTAATGGTAATGATAATTCATATTTTCAAGAGTTGAAAATTTAAGACATGAATAATCATTATTAACTCATAAACAGCTCCCGACCATAGGATCATCACGAGGATGGTGATTGATCCGGAAGGTTGGTGTACGATCGCTTCTCTTTAGTAGATGAGTCTTGAGTCTACGGTGTGGAGACACCGGAAGCGAGAGTACAGGTACTCGTTAGAGAACGAGGGCACTGAGCGTGACCACCTCGAGTAGTCATTAGGAGTCTACCTTCTCGTCAATGACTGACTTGATGCTGCAGTAGTGTGTCTGGTTCTTTGACCTGAGATGCATCGGCAGTTCACCTTGAGGGTGTTATAGTTTGACTACACCATTACTCGATCTCCTAGCCATATGGAACCCTGAGGTGTATGTTGGCTATAGCATGTTCATTGTAGGAACTGGATTGCATCAAGATGGGATCTATCTACCTCGGTGGTAGAGGAGTAGCCCTATGATGATCATGAGAATCAAGTCCAGAAATCCATGGCCATGGTAGAGTGAAATAATAGAAAGAGTTTCTATTTAGATTTTCACATTGGACTCGAATCGAATGATTACATCATATGACAGAGACTAGGGTTTGACGAGTTCACCTTAACCCTAATCTGATCGGGGCTCAAGATAGAAGAACTGAATCACACAGGTAGCTGCACCAAGAGGTTCGCATTCAGCTCTGATGGGTTGCCACCATATACTGCTAGGTGTCACTGGTGGATTTTGGGAGCAATTAGAATGATTTAGATGATCGATCATTCTAGCTGTTCGAATCAGAAGAGTTCTGATCCATCGAAAGGAAGTTTCGATGATGTCTATGATAGAGATCATGACATATCCCATTACCATACAGAACTGAACCTAACTGGGTCACACAAACAAGGGTTTGAATCTGGTGATCATCAATTGAACTGATCTAGTTCAATTGATCTGAATGAGATTCAATTAGGTTCAAGGAAATCGTGCTAGCACTCGATTGAACCTAACGTTCTTCTTTTACTATCACAAATAAGTTGTCCTGACTGAGCCAAAGGAGTTTGTGCTCAATCAGAGGCCTTCATATGGTCTGACTGGAGGTTGTCCAAGTCAGAATAGGTTGTCTTATTTGTAAGACATTACCTGCCATTTTTGGTCACCTGCCATTTCTTGTTCTTTGACTTTGGTCAAAAGTCTACCTTTGACTGGTCAAACGTTGACCATTCACCCTTTGACTTTTGACCAACATGTCATGCACCTATTGGAGAGCTGGTGGGGGCCTGTCCCCCTGCCAGAACCTTGGCAAGGAGAAGGGCGCACGCCAAGGGTGGCGTGAGCCCAAGTAGGAGGCGCCTAGGAGTCCTTGTTGGACAAGGACTCCACCTCCCTTTTGGATTCCAATCAGAGTTCTACTAAGAATCCAGTTTGACTGGTCTTAGGCGCCCTCTAAGGAGGAATCCAGGGGTCTCTATTCCAACCAATCAGATTTAGATCTGATTTCACAAAGGGTTGTGATTGGTTGAGAGGAAGAGGAGTTGGATCACAAGAGGTCTATAAATAAGACCCTGCGCCCAACCCTAATTCTAAGTGAAAGAGAGATTTCCCACGCCCCAAGGCTGCCTCTCCCCTCCTTCTCCACGCCATAGTCTCTTCTCCCCTTGCTCTCCACGTCCAAAAGTGTTTTGGATTTAGATTGGTGCGATTCAGATCAAGGAAAGGCGATCAAAAGCAAGAAGGCTGCGCTGCTGCAAAAGGACGACTGCAGATCTTCAAAAGAGTTTTGAAGATCCTCCAGATCAGATCCAGATCTGATTTTTGGAGGTGTGATACAGAAGAAGAGGATCTCCAGATCCAACTGAGTGGATATCGGTAGAGGCCAGGCGCTTGCGTGGCTTAGATCCAGAACCTTCCGCTGCAATCAGGATCATCTACAGGGTAATAGGATTACCCAAATCAGGTAAATTGAATTTGATTTAATTTATCTTGTTTTATTTTATTTATTAAAATAATAAGAATCAGATCTGAAATATATCAAGATCTGATTGAGATCAAGAGAAAATTTTTGAAATATATCTCTTGATCTAATCAGATCTGGACGAACCTGGATCGGGAAATCAGGTGTTGCGAAAATCTTTGATCTTTAGTATGGACCTGAGGAGAACTTTGACATTCTCTAAGACAGCAGACTATAGATCCACTTATCTGGATCTGTGATGATGTGTCTCCCTCCTTGGGCTTGAGAGAGGCACCCCCCTTTGGATGGCAACTCTAGAGAGAAGAGAGAAGAGAGATTGAGGGAGAAAAGATCTGTATTCCAATCCATGTTATAAAATTCTAATACAACCTATACATTTATACATAGCTATTAGATCCGACCAAAAACTCTCCTAGCTAACCCAATATATGAAAGTACTCACCGAGCCCATATACATCTATATCTCTCATGCTCTCATCTCCTGGATCTAAATCTGACCCATGCATGTGTTAGCCACCTTAAGACCTTATTGAACCAAGCCTTAAGACCCCAAAACAGAAAATCCCGTCTAGTTCTATTCTCCATCATCGAGTTAGCTCTATCAGTAGCCGAGCTATTTCAACTATATCTCATTTGAACCCTATTTTCTGTCTGCCTGAGGCAGCTAGTTCGACTGCACCTTGAGTCAGCTCGGTCTCAGCTGGAGTCGGCTCGACTACATATCCGAGCCAACCCACCTGTGTGTCAGTCCCTTGTCTTGGCTGATTCTTCTCCTAGCTTTGGTCCTTTGCTTTATTTTATGCTCCAGATTTTTAAAGCATCTACCAAGCCTTTCAAGATCCTCACATCTGAACCTCGAGCCCGTATAGGGCTACATGCTGCCTTCATCCTAGGACAACACCTGTCCTAGTCTTAGGACTCATACCTATCCTAGACTCCTAGAGCCAACACCCTGGCTCCTCCTATGGCCCTCCAAGGCTTGGGAGCATCACACCAAATCCTACAATCTCTACCTTGGTGTTCCCAAGCCTTAGCATACCTGATAATGTTCTCCTGTACGATCCCACTGTTGCTGTGCATCCTGATAGCTTCTTGTGCAAACACCGCCTTCGTCAATCCTCTTCAGCTATTATGCATCCTTGAGGCCTTTGGGATAACCACCTCCATCACTAAAGACCTTAGCTTGCTTCTTCACACCATCCTGAAATTATAGGAACCCTTCTGCTTCGCAGCTACATCAATTGTCCTGAACTTTCCTTAAGAGCCCACAGCATTCCTGTACTGGCACTCGCTGCATATCCTAACACACTCTCCTCAAAACTTCACCAGTCTTTCCCACATGTGTTGCTCTACCTGGAACTATGCATCTTCAGCATTGGTGCTAGGATATTGGTCCTTCTACACTCTTTCGTTCTAAACTCGTGTCACATCTCCATCGATGAAGCCACCTCTGCTCGGTGCTCCACCTGAAACCAAAGCCCACTTGATGCCATAAAAGTTGACTCTATAACCGAGTCCCCCAAGCCTAACCACTTAATACTACACTACTGAGCCTGCCGCTGTATCTTGAATATCATCGCTATCCCTTTAGACCCTCCACACTTTGTGGATCCCTCCAAAGCCATGTTGAATATCTTCGCAACCCACGTGCACCTCCGAAACCTAAGAGCTCATCCAACTCTTTAAAATTAGCGACTAAACCCTAGAAAATTTCATCCTAGCCTTCTTCTCTTCTGCCCCTGCACTAGCCATCGCTTCAATTACATCCAAAGGAACTACAGCTCAAACCTTATCCTGGGCTCAGATCCATCTATCTCATCTCGAGACTCCTAAGACTCCCTGGCTCTCCCTAAGACCTACTCTCAGTCTCTCTGAGATGCCTCCTGACACTCTTTACTGAGATACCTCCCTCAGCTGCTATACCGTCAAGCCTCTCTCAGCCCCATGCCTCCAAGAAAATACTACTATAGCACTTTAGTGCTTTCTACCTCATCTCTGCACCATCTTCTCATAGGTATCTGGATCCTCTCTTGCTGCACATAATCCATCCTCCACCTGAATCGTGACTCTCCCTGGTGCTCCTGTAGAAGAAACCTAATCTAGGATCAACCATCCAGTACTGACTTGCTGGACCTCCATGGATCATCCATCTCCATCACCTCCAAGGCTTTGTAAATCAATGATCGGATCAAACCACTGAATGCATCCCCGACTACTTCTCCTATCTTCTTGCAACTGAAGGATGTATAGTCGCTTATTCAGCTTTTCTTCAACCATTATTCGTTGAAAAATCTCTCTTCATCTGCCAGACAACCCCAAACTGCCCATCTTTCTAGAGAACCCTATCACCTGTCATACACCTGTGGTCTCTTCAATCAAGATCAATTAGAAAATCATGCACCCAAATCTTTCATCCTAAAAAAAATCCTTTTTGTTAATCCTCTTGAAGGAAAAATCCTGATTTTCTGGACCAGGTTCGTTCAGATCTAATCGGATCAAGAGATATATTTCAAAAATTTTTCTCTTTGATCCAGATCAGATCTGGGATGCTTTAGATTTGATCTTTATTATTTTGATAATTAAAATAAATTTAGATAAATTAAATTTAATTTAATTTACCTTGATGTAGGGTAATCCTATTACCCGTTGATGATCCTATAAGCAGCGGAAGGTTCTGGATCTAGCCACGTAAGTGCTTGGCCTCTACCGATATCCACTCAGACTAGATCTAGAGATCCTCTTCTTCTCTATCATATTTCTAAAAATTAGATTTGAATCTAATTTGGAGGATCTTCAAAATATCTTTTGAAGATCAGCAGTTGTCCTTTGCAGCAGCGCAGCCTTTTAGCTTTCTGTCGCCTTTCTCTCATCTGGATTGCACCAACTTGGATCTCAAACCACTTTGGGCATGGAGAGGAGAGGGAGAAGATGGGTTTGGCATGGAGGAGGAGGAGAGAACCAGCCTTAGGGCATGGAGAATTCTCAGATATTTTTTGAGTTGGGCGCAGGGTCTTATTTATAGACTATGCATGATCCAACTCCTCTTCTTCCCAACCAATCACAACCCTTTATGAAATCAGATCTAAATCTGATTGGTGAGAATAGAGTCCCTTGGATTCCTCCTTAGATGGTGCCTAAGACCAGTCAAACTTGGTTCTTAGGAGTCTAATTGAAATCCAAAAAGGAGATGGAGTCTCTATCCAATAAGGACTCCTAGGCGCCTCCAGCTTGGGCACAAGCCAAGGGTGGCATGCGCCCTCCTCCTTGCCAGGTTCTGGTAGGAGGACATGCCCCCACCAGCTCTCCAATAGGTGTGTGACACATGGACAAAAGTCAAAGTGTCAATGGTCAACATTTGACCAGTCAAAGATCAACTTTTAACCAAAGTCAAAGGACGAGAAATGGCAGGTGACCAAAAATGGTAGGTATTGTCTTACAAAATAAGACAACCCTTTTCTGACATAGACAGGCTCCAGTCAGACCAAGTGAAGGCCTCTGATCGAGCATAAACTTCTTTGGCTCAGTCAGGACAACTATTTATGATAGTAAAAGAAGAACATTAGGTTCAATCGAGTGCTAGCATGATTTTCTTAAACCTAATTGAATCTCATTCAGATCAATTGAACTGAATTAGTTTAATTGATGATCATCAGATTCAAACCCTTATTTGTGTGATCCAGTTAGGTTCAGTTCTATATGGTAATGGGATATGTCATGATCTCTATCATCGACATCATCGAAACTCCTTTCGATGGATCAGAACTCTTCTGATTCGAACAGCTAGAATGATTGATCATCTAAATCATTCTAATTGCTCACAAAATCCATCAGTGACATCTAGCAGTATATGGTGGCAACCCAACAGAGCTGAATGCAAACCTCTTGGTGTAGCTACCTATGTGATTAAGTTCTTTGATAAGCATCATAAATTCACCAATAAAAATATTAATTTATTAATTAATTTATATTAATTTTTAAGAATTATTAATCAATTTATATAAAATTTTTGAAAAATTCATATTTTTATTAATTAAAAAATTAATTAAAAAAATAATAAAAATTAAAAAATAAAATTTTATTATCAATAGAAAGAGCTCATTTTTTTGATCACAATGAAATAAATTTTGAATAAAATGAAGCTAAAATAGAAAAGATATGAATTTTTAAAGATATAAAATAATTAAAAATTAAATAAAAAAAAGAAAATAGCTCAGTCGGCACCGCAAGTCAAGCCGCCAAGCCACAACAGTCGGTGCGTCCAGATGCGCCGAGCCAGGCCGACCAAGCCAGCACGTCTAGCCATCCATGCTAGCCGACTCAGGCTCAGAAGCCATCAGCCAGTCTACAGCACAGTGTAGACCGCCAGCTCAGCAGACACCAGCGAATCAGAGCCTGCCACGTGCTAGACCTAGACCCTTAAAGGGTTTATAGGAAATTCATCGCAGCTTATAGGGCATTTCGATCTTTTCATTGGTAAATAAAGGGTGCTGATTGGTTGCGGTGCACGATGTAGCCGATCCACGTGATCCATAGGAACAGTAAACGTGCGATTGTGCAGTGGTGGGTGTTTGCGGTTATGATCAGACGGTCAACATTTTTTTTCGGTTGCTGATTTCACTCAAATCACCATCGGATGATAGTGCTTGATTCCAGCTTCGATCTGACGATCCAGAACACTCCCGACAGTGATCAGGATTCCCAAAGTGTGATTTGCGGCCAGATTTCCTCCATCAAGCGTAATCCAACGATCAGAAATTGATCCGACCCAATCTGGGCTGATATGCATCCAATTTTGATGATTTTTGGATCGTTGGATTTCTATTGAATGGCTAGATTTTACCAAACTTACCAGAGTCATATCAAAGCTATTTTGATACAAATTTTATTCAAATTTCTTTATATTTTGATGATTACAAGGCTATTAGTCCCACATTGCCTTTAGAAAAAAATATCCAGCCCTCCTAGATCTATAAAAAGGACCCCAAGCCTTCAGAAATCTCCATCTCTAATCAAGGTGAAGCTTTGGTACAGAGCGAAGCTAGGCTATGGGTTAAAGGCTGCTTCGAAGCAACGGATGTCGAGAAGAAGAGCTGAGCTTCTACACCATCTTTCTGCCAATGCCGATCCAAGATCAGAGATTAGGCTATTTTATTCTTTTTAAATTCCATGTATTTAAATTTTAAAATTTTAATTAATAAAAATTTTATTTTTGCACTTTAATTTCTTACTTTTTATTTTTATTGCAATTTAATTTCTATACTTTAATTTAATTTCTGCACTTTGAATTATTGCTTTGCAAGTAGATGCTAAGATCTAACTAGTAGATCTTAGTACCAAGTTTAAATTCCTGCACCTTTTAATTTTTACTTTTTATTTTCTGACTTCATTTTTGATCCCAAAACTCTTCTCTTTTTCTTTTCAAAAATTAAAGATTTCAAATCTAAAAATATTACCTTCCCTGTGGATTCGACCCAACTCACTGCTATCTACGCATTTTCAATGATTTTAAGAAGTCAGATTAAACTGATAAACACGGTGTCTTAACGACAACATCGCATTCCTATCAAGTTTTAGCATCGTTGTCGGGGAAGGCACGGACATTAAATTTTTGATCTCTTTGATTTTTCTATAAATAAATTATAAATAAATTTTTTATTTTTTTATAAATATTGCTTGCTAATTTTTTTATTATTTTATAGAAAAAAAATTAAAGGCAAAAAGAATTAAAAGTTTTGCTTGGTGAGATTAATCCTAATCCTAGTTCTCTTTTCTTTTTATTTTATTTATTTATTTATTTTATTTTTAAATTAATTTTAAAAAATATTTATTTAAATCTAATTAAAAATCTCATGACAAGATTAGAAATCTTAACTGCTTAGAGAATGCATCATATTAGTTTTATTTTTATCTTTATTTTTATTTTATTTTTTTGGTGATTGTTGGAGGCAAGGTAAGCCTTTCAGAATTCAATTAGTTGCATGCATCTAATTTAAATTGCATAGAATCCTTTAATTAAAAATTTTTTGTGCATATTCATATTAAATCAAATTAAGGGCATAACCTAATTAAACAAGATAAGGTGGGGATTTGATCACCCTTTCTTAGCCCATAAACAACTAATCGGCATCCTACATTGACCTAAGCCTTTAATTTTAAAATCAATTAGACATCAATCCTAGGAACTCGAGCTCAATAGAACAAGAAAACCTAAGAGTTGAATCGGATTAGGATAAGTCAATTTGACTGGTATCTAGGAAAGTGGTTCAGGGACAACTGGGCTCGAAGGAAGGTGGTTTCTAATTGGTTCCGTTCGCTTACCTGACCAAGCATAATTGGTGTCTAAGGCAAGCAACGAGGGGACTCCCATCGATCTTACACTTACGTGGCTAGTTGATTGGCTAATTCTACACTTGGAGGGCTTGAAGGTGACCTTGACAGCTAGGAGCTATCTAAATCGAGGACAACTTTTAGTCAAGATTGATTGACCAACTTGATTGCTAACCAACATTAAATCTAATTAAACCTAATTTTTCTCTTTCTTCTTAGTTCTAGGACTCCTTAGGACCTCTTCTTTAGAACTCTTCTTTCTTTCTTCTCCTTACTCTTCTAAAAATAAAATAAAATAAAATAAAATAAAAATTAAACTAACTAAAAAATATTAAAAATGATAATTAAATTAAATTAAATTAAATTAAAATTAATAAATAAAATAATTTAAAAAAATTTAATATAATAAAATAATAAAAAAAAATAAAAAAAATTCTAAAAAAATTTTTGAACCACACGTTAGGGTTGCACTAATACATGCACGGTAGGAAATCGCTTTTTTTGATTTAGTTAAGCTTAATTGAATGGTTGATTCATATTTAACATAATAATCAAATGGCTAATCTGAATCTAATAGTCTAAAAATTAGATAAAGTTGACCTTCTTGCTCAGAAAATAGCAACTCCTAATCCTAGGTCAACAATCTCCTGCACAATTCACATCATCTTCTAATTATCAGAAGATTTATTCAATCTGTGCTAGCCCAATCCATCATGTGAGTGAACATCCTATGACTGCACAGTTTTCATATTTTATTCAAGAACAAGTTCAAGCTACTCAAGGGTACTCCAAATTGATTAATGACTCATTTTCAAATTCATATAATCCAGATTGGAGCAACCACCATAATTTTTCTTGGACATCTCAACAGACTCAGGCTCAAACCCAAATTTTACCTATCCAAAACTATCAAAATAGGCCCCAATACCAAAACTATACCTATAATAATGGCTAGCCTAGTCAGTTTATCCAACCACCACATCATGATCAGCCTTCATACCCACCTCCTCAACAGACCAATCTAGCTGATGATAGATTTAACCAACTTCAATAATTGATTCTAACTCAACAGCAATCTATCGCTAAGCTAGAAGCTCAAATTGGATAATTAGTTGAGTCTAACATGAGGAGAGAACTAGATAAACTACCGAACCTACCAATTTCAAACAACCCACCTAATGTCCACCAACCACTTGGACCAAGTTATCAATTTAATGTCTCACCTAAGAATCCCCAATTTGAGAATGCCAAAGTAACTCCTGAACTTAAAAGCTATAGGATTCTTATGGACCCATACCAAGACTAGGTGAGAGAGGTTAGTACTGATGCTAGTCAAAATAAAAATTTAGAGGAATTGGTTAGTACTGAGACTAACCATATAGAAGAACCCAAGCCAGAAACTAGTACGGATGCTGGTTCTAGTTTAAATAAGATAGAAAAAGGGGAAAAGAGAATAGATGATTTACCCAAGACTTATAAATCCAAAAGTCTATTCTCTTCAACCCAAGAAGCCGGTTCTTCTTACAAAAATCAAGAGGCATGTAATGAAATATCAATGGAGTTATTTAAGCAAGATCACATTAATTTATCTCCAAAATTAAAATAGCCTTTAGTCATCATTCCAGCACCCATTGAACCAAACGTAACTCCTAAAACTCCATTCATGAGTATTTTAGAAAAACAAATAGGAGAAATTCTTAATAAACATGGGTTTGAGAATGAAATCATAAATTATATCCCTAAAATTAATAGTGAGTATATTAATAATGGGATTATAAATCATCTTTCTGAGATTGGCAATCCAAAACCATTGAAATTTATCAATCCAATATTCAACACAGGATAGTAAGCTGCATTATGTCTAGCTGAAGATGGTAAACTTAGCGCTTCTTGGGAGGCAATCTAATATTTAGTTTTTATCTAATTTATCTTTTTAGTTTATTTTTTTAAGATAATTTGAATAAGTTGGAGGAAGAGCCCAAATTTTCAAAGGCATGTGCTGAACCAAAAATATAGTCAGATATATTTTTAAATATTCTTTATTACACCCTTTATTTTTTCTTTTTTTTCTCTCCATTGAGGACAATGTCGATTAAGTTGAGGGGAGAGAAAAAATAAAAATTTTAAAATTTTGAGTCCTCAAAAAAGTTAGTATTTAGTATTTAGACACCTGATTATGCTTAAAAATTAAATTAAACTAAGCATTTTTAAAAGAAAATTGATGCACAGATCAGAGAATCTATGAGATATTAAGGAATCAAGTATTAAGAAAATTCAATAAAGAGTTAAGTCTAGAATATAAAATATTTTTTCTTGGAGTATTTCTAATTATTTCTACTAGCATCAAAGAAAAGTCTACT